>VMDO01002877.1:0-115711 GCA_007922755.1 Pedetes capensis | reverse complement strand
AGATGCCACAGGGCTACAGCTGCAGTAAAAAAATCTATTAATATGGCTTAATTATCAGCTCACAGACTGCCTTCCCTACTTGGCTTTACCATCCCTCTTGGGTTGGAATTCTCTTGCATGCTTAAAAATTGTTGCCTATAAGCACATGTAGGTATGAATCACCTTCTTTAGGACCCTTCTATATGGACCTATGCCCCAAGCTGTGGGAGTGTCGCTGTGAGGTGGTGCTTTCATGGCCTCCTGTTCCACATTCTTTGTGATTCAAAGCTTCTGACTAGTTTTTATCTTAAGGGTCTAGATTCTGAGTTTTGTACCACGGAAATCCTGCAAGAGTCTCACCATTATGTAAGAAGTTGATTCAGGCCCCCACACTCCATCTTATTCTTCATGTGTGTATATACTACTGAAGAGTTGAAACTCCAGCCCTAAAACCTTTCAGTTAATATCTGGGGTTATAAGGTTACAATTTTCTATTCTCTGGGGATCCCTATCTTGTTTTTAGTCCCTGGAAATTTCTTTTTCATTTGATAGCCTAGGTGTGCATTTAATTTTATTTTCAGGTATTGTCAACATAACCTTAAGTCTATGCTTCTAAATTCCAATGTCAAGCAAATATAAATCTGAATGCCAAACAACATATAACAAACACAAAAAAGGGGAAAGAAAGAAAGAAAGAAAGTCCAAGAAGTGTTAATGTGTTGGCATGGAAATATTAACTTCTAGGTGTCCAATCAGGCAATGTTCTTATCTCTGCACAAAAGACTGAATTAGAGACATACAACAGGAGACCACCAGCCTTTACTCTCCAGTATTGTCATGGTTAAGGAAATATAAAAAGTGAATATTCTCCACACTCCAAGTCTTCCCATGCTTTCGTCAAAGTGTATAAGCAACACTGTGACACCGAAGGAGATTTACCATCTCATTTTACTTGCGTCAATAGATATTGGTTCAAGAAAGCAAAAAGACTAAACAGAAAAGATTATTTTTTGACATAGGGAAGAAAGGTATCTTTCTTACTCTTGGATCTGTACAATTACCTAAGGTGGGTTCATTTCTACATGGAAATTGTTCCTTTAATTTTGTAAACAACAATGTTCCTTTTGGTAGCTTATAAATCACAGATGCTCAAAGAAGGTATAAAAAATCCACGCACAATAATGCTACCAAATTAAAAAGCAGCATAGCCTGTTTCCTTTCTAGATTCTCTAGCCAAAATAAAAGTTGCATCTACCATAGAAATCAATTTCTTTTCACTTTTCTTTCCCCTTTCTCATTACCATTTCTTTAAGATTCATAACAAGAAAAGGTATCCACCATTTATTAAAGTTTGACCCTTATAAACATACTTAAATTAATTTCCCATTTAAGCATTTAATGGTCCTACAAAAGAACACTGAGATACAGAATTTCAACGACACAGCAACAATCTGGCATCTGAGCACTTACCACGCAAAACTGTGAGTCTGGTGGATACACTTATTTCTCCCACATTATTCGAGGCCACACATTCATAAATGGCCTCATCCCGTGGAGTCCGTAGAGGTTGTATTCTGAGAACTGACCCAGATCCATCGTCAAACTCTATTACCTATTAGAGGAAACAATAGCTGTCACAGGTGTTGTTACAATCATCTACCACTCAGCTAAACCTCTCAGTGCAGTAGTGAACCAGCCATCAGGCTCTGAATAAACTCAGCATCATTCTAAGACTGAATTTTAACATAGTGCTGAGATAAAATATTTAGTAAAATTTATCGAATCTTCTACTAAACAAAGGAAAGACATAAAACTGCACAAGCAAAACTGTAAATTGCTAATCCCTACAGAAAAATGTCCAGGATTTACTCATGAAAATATTCCAGTATGGGTATGTAGGGGAATTTTAGCCTGTTAATATCAAAAGAGACTTACAGTTATGATGGATAAACTTCTCAAATTATTTTGTCTCTGAAAGTACATACGCACATGTGGATCCACTTAATAATAATGGGACTGAGAGGTGAAAAATTAATGAAGCCACCACAAATACTTCTGCTGGTTTAAAGTGCCTCATCTTGAACAGTATAGATGGGCAGACCATGAAGAGAAACCGCATAAATCTAGTACTTAGGCAGCCAACGAGACAGCTTTCACAACCCAAAAGCCTGATGGTATGCATTAATTTTGCCATAAATCATTCCAGTATTTGTTCTACCTTAGCATTTTCTGCATTTTTAGGGCACTCTTGCTGTAAAATGGAAGCTTGCTTCACCAGGCAGAAAATTAATGTCCTAAACACCAAGCCTGATTTCACTATCATTATGAACTATACTGTGAAACAGTTTAGCAACACTAGTAATCCTAGGCACTGTTAACTTAAGAACTGCTTTTTAAAAAAGCAGACAATGATGGTGCTGATGACAAATCTATATACCTAACTATGGAGTTGTCTACCTGCTTTTCTATAACTATGCTGTGTTCTATCTGATGCTCAATGAGATGCTGTGCTTTCTTTCTTTTTTCAATTTCCTTATGAGTAATATTTCCATGTGATTAAATTGTGGATAAATTCTGAGAGTCTTTTAAATATATTTATGAGATGTTTAATCCTGGATTTTATGTATGTGTGTTAACATGTAGAGTTAGAAGATGGACTATTTTAAAAATATGTCCATTTTAGTTCCTTTGTACATTTCATTTTAATTCTAAATTACCAAGATTCAAGATGTTTCATTCCTCAAGACACTACAATTTATTTTCAACTCTATTAAGCACATATTTTAAAATGAAGCTACCCTGCAGCTTGGGAGAGAAAAGTTTCATAGTTGAGAGAATCTTTATCAAATATTCCATAATTGTTTCAAAAATTATTTGAGCATCCTATGTTTAATGGAGGGAAACATATACATATATTAAATACCAATTTAAATTTTTATTATGTGATTGTTAAATGTCCTTGTATGTTTACATTTCTAAAATTTCCTACATTGAGGCCTATTTTCTTACAACAAACAAACAATATACCTCATCAGCTGGTGTTGCAAATTCCAATTTGAAAACCTAGTTAACATGCAGTATTTACTACATGCTTACCACAGGCCAGACACTATATGGTGATAGTTTGGAAGGTGTTATTTTTAATTACTTTTCCTACTTCTTACATCTTTCTTACATATTTGACTTTTTATAATTATGTTATAGTTGGAAATTTTTAAAACTCAGAGGAAGGAGCAAAATCTGTCTCATCTATTGCTGTCATAGGCCTTAAAGTCACATGACTTCAAAATACAGATATTAAGGATTTTCATCCCAAGGCTCAATATTGTGTATTGTGTGAAAATAATTACTTTTCCTTGGATGTGTTTGCGTGACTCTCATTGCTAATTATGTACTACAGAGTTCATTCTTTGAAATGGTCGGTACTATAATTAAACTTTTTACAAGATTTTGTAAAGAGGTCGTCGTCAATAACAAGTATATCAGACAGTACTCCTCTATGACAAAAATTAACTTCACTTAAATGACAGAAAAACCCTGCACACCAAAGATGCACAAGTTCATGTGTGTACACATACATGTACATAATTTTATAAATATTTTGTGAAGATTAATTAAAATTTTTGTTTATGTTTAAATAGCTACAAGCATCTCATTTTCAAAGAGTTTAAAAATTATAACTCACAGTGTTTTAAATTTATCATTTAGGTATGAATTCATATTTCAAATTTCATCATTATAATGATTATTTGTGCATTTGAACCCTATAGAACTCTGTGACATTCTGCAAAAAATTAGTACAAATTGTTCTAGCTTTGTACTTGTATATTTCTTTTAAGTAGAAATTGCTTTTAGCCAGGTGCCATGGTACACACGTATAATCCCAGGGATTTGGGAAGCTGAGGCAGGAAGATGGCAACTTTGTAGCCAGAAGCAGCCTGTTCAACCTAGTGACACTCTGTTTCAATAACTAAAAATTAAAAAGTGGCTGGAGGTATAATTCAGTGGTAAAGCATTTGCCTAGCATGTGCAAAGCCCTGAGTTCAACCCACCAGTATTGCAAAAGCTGTTTTTTAATTTACCAAATTGTGAATTAGGCCATAAGTAGGTTAGAAACTCAAGTAAAAGGGGGGTGAGTTTTTATAATTTGGTACAGTATTGGGGTCTCAAGCCCCCTTAAAACTCAAGCTACCCTGTTTCTGTCTTAAATTACAGGTATGATACTGTGTCCTGCTTCTATAGTTTCTCTATGTAATTTACTACCTACTTTTTTCCACCAGAATGAGCAAATTTCTAAACTAAAAGCCTCTTTGCCCACAAAGAAGAATGTTTGAATTATGTTTCCTCATCTTCAACGCACTGAGCATTCTCAAATAAAGAAAAACAGTTTTTATATAGGTTTACTTGCAATATCAACCTGGTTGGGTATGATTCTTTCAGGAAAGGACTTTGCATTAAGACACTGGAGTAAATTTCCTCATTATAGTTCACACTACTTATAAACACAAGTGTGAAGTATCATAGACATTTGCTGTTCAGCATCGATTTCCCCTCTTCTTGGTAACAGAAATTTTAATTCCCTTCCTGGACAATACTATTCCTTCATGCTAAGCCATGAGATTGGATGGGACTAACTCTATTCTACATTGAGAGGAAGCTTCTGCAAGAGACAAGTTTTCACATATCCTTACGACTTGGCCATATGAGGATACGGGAGGTTGAAACCAGAGCCTCCAACATACTTTGCAAATACTCTACCAGTGGGCTGCAGCCCCAGTTCATTTATGTATTTTTTATTTTGAGTCAGGGTCTTGCTAAATTACACAGGTTGCCTCTGGCCTCAAACTTGTGATCCTCCTGTATCTGCCTCCCATGCTACTGGGATTACAGGTGTACACCACCTTACTGGGCTCCATCTTGCAATCTCAAGGGGAAAGAGCAGACACAAAACCCAGCCATTTCAAACCTCCAATTCTCTATTTTACTTACTTATTTATTTATTTATATTTATTTTTGTGGTATTTGGGAGTTGTACACAGGGCCACTCACATATTTTGCAAGTGCTCTACCACTGGGCTGCACCTGCATCTCTTTTTTATTTTTATTTTTAAATTTTGAGTCAGGCTCTCACAAAGCTACAAAGGCTGCCTCTGGCCTTGAACTTGCTTGCTATCCTCCTGCCTAGGACTCCCTACTTGCTGGGATTTACAGGCATGCATCACCACATCTGTCTCCAATTCTCTCTTTTAAAAAGCCATTTAGAATTACCATTTCCATCATGTGAATATAAAAACTGTCATATCTCAGTTATTACAACACCTTAGAGCAGAGGAAACAAGTAGAATACAAGCCAAAGACAGAGCAGATACATTCTTCCCCCAGAGAAACAGAACAATGGACCTAATACCTCAAATCTCTGATTGCTGACTTTCTTTCCTTTTTTGTTCCAGACAATTTTAGGCCTTGGGTCTCCTGTAGCTTGACAGATGAAAGATGCAACTCCACCAGAGACCCCTGTCTGATCAACAGGAGTTCTTGTAAACCTTGGAGGTGCTGAAATAAGAAGAAATAAACACCACAATTAGAAGGAAGACCGAAATACAGGCTATTTCCCCAATGTCACTGCTCTCCCTGCACCCACATCCTCACACATACACAACGGAATATTACAAGGACTACAAAATTAAAAAGCACCTTTGCTTCTGAGAGTAGTTTACAGAGGAAGGAGGTAAGTTTCTGGTCAAGTTATCTATTAGTGCTTTTATTGCTGAAATCTGAATTAAGGCAGGGATCCAATAACATCCAAAAAGCAACATCACACATTAATTTTTATTACCAGTATAAAAAAATCCAATTTGTCCTCTGTAACAAAATGAGCTCATCAATCAAAGTGAGTAAAATTTTAGTCTTTGCTTTGATGCCACTATCAGGAGACTGCCAGAAAGCAGCACCGCTGCTGGTGAGCTATTAAAATTAGTGACATTTAAGAGAAATTCTTCGAAATTTTAAAGAGACAAGAAATATAGCCCTGAATTAGGTTTGGCAAGATACAGAAATAGGGGGAAATGGCAAATTGAATTTCTAACCCAGATATCGTGGGCTGCCTTACTTGAAACTTAATTCCACAATTTGCAAAAGAGGAGATGAAGTAAGGAGGTCTTGGGGGCCGGTATTTAAATGCAGACCTACATATTACTAAGGCTGACAGACTAGAAATTAGATGCCTTCCTAACGCCCGCCAACTCCTTTAATACTCCTAACATTTACTTCCTTCCCCTTATAAACTAACTTATTTTCCATTCCATAGACCAAAACCTAGAAATCTACCATATAGTAATGATATAAAAGGTAGGATAATTATGTATAACTAGTCAGTATGTCATTTGTTTAACAAAAGATTATAAGAAGTCTAAATATTAAATCCCCCACATCTGTTAGCTTTTCATGCTGGGGACTTGTGTGTTGCTGTCAGCAGAGCCACTCATGATGGACAAGTTTCAGCTGAGCTTCCAGACTAAGACAGAATAAGGAAAGGACCCAGCAGCCAACTCTGAAACAATTAGTGATTGAAAACTATGAAGAGCAGAAAAAGGCCTGTCAGAGATAGTGCTGGAAAACATGCCCCCCCAGGCTGGAAGGCATTCAAGAAACAACTGGGGAAGAGTTGCCACCTCAAAGTAGAGTTGACTTTAACGACAGGAATGGTGAAAAGCTCTTGGGACCTCCTTTTGCTGATGTGGCATGATTCAAAGTGAGAAGAAACACAATAATTACAACAATGGGTTCAAACATAAAAAAGATCATGTGTATGACAAAGTATTGGATACTGTTTTATTTTGTTGTATATGAGGTTACTATGAGTCAGACCTGACTGGATGGCACCCATCAACAACAATAAAATATTAAATAGAATAGTAGTTGATATTGAAATAAACTATGACAGCCATATCCCCCTAGCACACGATCCCATCTGATCTTGTAAGCTAAGCAGGGTTGGCTTGGTTAGTTCTTGGATAAGAAACCACCTGAGAACACCAGGTGCTACAGAGTTGAGAGGACAACCTGGCAGCCCACTCCAGAAATAGTCAGTCATTGAAAACCCTATAAAGAGCAGAGAAATACTGACAATAGTTCGAAGCAAGGCACAGTGTGGAGTAGTATTTCATTCTGTTGTACATAAGGTAGCAATGAGTTGGATCCAACTCAACTGTGCCTAAAAACAACTACAATGATGGAATACTAGACAAGTGGTAATATTTTCATTTGTAAAGTTTTTATCATATTATATGAAAAAATACATGCAATTCAATGATGAGCCACATAAACGCAATACAGAATTACATCTGAGTGATATCTGATAATAAAGAACAATGTACATGTGCAAAATTGAACAAAGTATACTAAAGGAAGTATGGTGGTAGTTTGGAAGATGTTATTTTTAATTACTTTTCCTAGTTCTTACATCTTTCTTACATATTTGACTTTTTATAATTATGTTACAGTTGGAAATTTTTAAAACCCAGAAACATTTCACTTTTCCATTTTATTTTCCATTTTCTGACCCATTACAAATTTTTTCTTCTCAGATTTTAGTGATGTCAATAAAATGGTTTTAAGTAATTATAGCTAACACTTATTTTGAAAACAATCCTTAGATTCTAAGAAAGAAGAAAATAACACTGACATTTATCCTCGTTCGCTCTTTACCAGTATTTTCCCTGCGTTGGTTCATGTTTCCCACATGATGCTCTTGCTCTCTAAATGAGTGTTCTAACTGACTCTCCGTTTGGTTTCCCTGCAATCCAGAAAATCAGATTCCTGTCTCAGCTCCACTATTATTTTGCTTTTAAACAAATAGATACACAAATATAGATGGTATTGGAAAGAAAAAAATCACATAACTTTACTGTTTCTTCACTATAAAAATGAGATATGAAATAAATTACTTTGCAGAAATCACTTCCAGACTTAAGGTTTTCTAGCTGAATATATCCCCCAAGTGTCATGCTGCAGGGGTTTATATGTTGCTCTGATGGTGAAAGCTAAGCTACCAGTATTTCAGATACCAGAAGAGCCACCCATGGTGGACAGGTTTCAGATGAGCTTCCAGACTAAGATTGACTAGGGAGAAGGACCCAGTGGCCCACTCTCAAAACAATTAGCCATTGAAAATTCTGTGAATAACAGAGGAGCACTGTGAAATAAGAATGCAGAAAATGAGCCCTTTAGGATAGAAAGAGGGCTGGGATTTCGCTCAGTCATTAGAGCACAGCTCTGCAGTCTCTGAGTTCCTGGGTTCCATTCCTAACACCACAGAAACGGGAGAAGGATGAGGCAATCTACTCCCCAGGGAATCCTGAAACAATCAGCCACTGAAAACCCTATGAAGGTCTCTATGAGTCAGACACCACTCCATGCCACCTAACAACAACAACAGGATGGAAGGCATTCAAAGTACGACTGGGAAATGTTGCCTCCTTGAAGAAGAATCAACCTTAATGATAGGAATGGAGTAAAGCCCCTTGGACCTCCATCTGCTGATGTAGCATGACTCAAAATGAGAGGAAACACAGTGGCAGCAACAATGGAAAAAAACAAACAAACAAAAAAACACATGCATGGCACAATGCTGCATAATATTTCGTTTTGCTATACAAAGTGTCACTATGAATTGAATTGGACTCAATGGCAGCTAGGAAAACAATCTTAATACATGATTTCTATGAAGATGGAAGTTTAGGAGAAAAGAGAAAGAAAGAAGCATCTTTGTAACACTGGTGCTAGGAAATGAGTCTCCATCTAATCTGAAAATTCAACTTGTTGGAAACACAGGGACCTGGAGCCTGGTTGTATTCTGAAAGATTAGGAAAGAAAACTGCTCTAAGAGCCCCATGTGATACCATATCCTGCAGCATCTCTGGGTAGCAGCACAAACTAGATGATTACCAGAAGCTGTGGGAAGTACTTAAAATGATTTGAAATTGGCTGGCAGAGAAAAGAATGAAAAGCACTGTACATTGATGTCACTTTTTAAGAAACAAAATATATATATATGACACATTTTTACATTTCTCTTTCTGTTGCCCCAAACAATGCAAATTAATAACAATCACTTATTTTCCAGTGTCTAACATAGCCTGCAGCTGTAGCGCTGTGGCCTCCTATTCCGTCAGATCTCAGAAGCTAAGCAGGTAGGGCCTGGTTAGTACTTGGATGGGAGACCGCCTGGGAACAACAGATACTATAGGCTTGGGAAAGCGATCCAGCAACCTACTCCTAAAAATCAATCTACCATTGAAAACTCTATGAATAGCAGAAAAGCACTAACAATAGTGTTTTGCCTGTTGTACATAGGATCACTGTGAGTCAGACACCAACTCGATGATGGCACCTACCAACAACAGCAACATAGAAATTATAATTATGCAATTAAAATTGTTAGGGAATTTCCCGGTTTGGGAAATTATTACTATAGCATCATATTTCTGCAATAAATATTATAATACTGTCATTTTTAGGTACCTACCTTGACCATATTCCAAAATTATCAATTCTAAATGAAAATATATTTAACAACCTAGGTTCCTATTTAAGTTCTGTTTTAAAATTTCTTATATGAATGTAGGATGGGTGTGAAGGGCTATTATGTCACATGATTATGTACTGGTCAGAAAGTACGTAAACCCAGAAGCTGGAGGCCATTTTCCCTGCACTAGGAGTTTGTTTTTGTTTGTTTGTTTGTTTGTTTTTAACAGATGATGTTCCATTTCTTATCTGAAAGAATAAAGGAAAATTGGAGTTTCTTACAATCTGCAAAAAGGCTGTGGCTACTTAGGCTAGTGCTTTCCATGACCCACTGCCAATTAAGGGCCTACATTAGAAAGTTCATCTAGAAAAATCTAGTAGTTAAGGACACTAAAGAAGTTAAATTTGTATTAAATTTAGAAATCTTATTTCTAAATGAAAAGCAAGGGAGGCAAACTCCCATATATTCAGGGATAGATGTGACACCCCACTGTTTTCCAAGGCTGTTTCTACTTGAGCTTTATTTTCTGCTCCGATAAAGAAGTTTAATGCCATAATGTCATATTGACAAGTATAAGAATCTACTGAAGATAAATCAGACAATAGAATTAACTTAGTCAACTATGGAAATTTTATTAAAATAACAACTGAGAATCTCTCTTAGGATCTAAGATTATTTTTCTAAATCCTACTAAGTATAACTGTAGTCACTGATGACAGTATTTTTTTAAAAAAAGAAAGAAAAACCTTTAAAAGGGTCTTTTTACAAAGGGGGGAGTTGGGGCATTTTAGGTGCTTATACATAGAACTGGTTTTTGTGTGTTTGTTTTATTTTTTAAATATGGAAGACTGGCCTTCATACACAGGAACAGCATGATTTTCTTATGGGATCTGATGACGGTTTTTCTACATTTGCCCACAAAATCCAAACCACAAAGAGGATAATTATCATCATTCTGTGATTCAAAGTAAGACTCCAGATAATATAGTAAAACTCTTTTTGTAAGCATATGCACTACATAGTCATTTTGGCTGGTCAGATTCTCAGACTGATGCTGTCAATGCTAGGCAGCCATCCAAAGAAAAGATAAGAGTTAGAGAGAGGGCAAACTTAATAACTCCAACAAATGCTGGAGTCAAGTAAAAAATTTTTATTCTATGAGAGTAGTATAAAAATACACAGCACCCACTTCCCCTTCTCTCAATCTCAACTTAATAAAAGAACTAGATGAATCTTCTGCCTTCGTTTGTCATGGATATTGTCCATACTTAAATCATGTTTTGAAGAAGGAAAGAATCCAAATAAAGCATAAAACAAAGACATCCACTGAAAAAAATCACAAAACAGGATAGCCTCAGATCTCAATAATAAAGATCCACATTTTTATCCCATGAAATAGAACCATCAATGTTAGTATACTTGATCTAAGAAAAAAGAAACATCAAAAATATAAAGATGAAAAGTATCAGAAGTTTCCAGTCACCAGTATTTAAAGAGGTGTTCTTCTACTACTGTAGATAACTACTATTGCTATCCACTATTATTGTCATAGCAAACTGCAACTGCTAGCCACCTGAAGCTGCCAACACTGTCCTTTGCAAAATCCATTTCTGCTCAAACTGATTTTGACAAGTGAAAAGTATGATCTTTTATTAAACTAATGCCAGGCACTGCAAAGGTCAAATTACTGTTTGACCCAGAAAATCTACTTTCTAAGTGGAAAATAGTGAAGCTAAACATACATATGAGTCAGAACACAGGCATGGCTGATGTACTAGAATGTGTCTGTCATGTTTGCTGGATGTTTTCAAAGACTGTGCATTCTCAGGATGCATTCACAGGGCAGACAGTAGTTCCAGGAATATAGTAGATTATTTTCTACATAGCTCAAGAGGACCAACAGGCTGCCAATTGACATCTACTTATAAGAAGTTAAATTGTTTCTTAAAGTAACTTTGCATGTAATGCTTGTAATATTTTGATGCTGTATTGTGTTTCAAATTGCCAGGCTCTCTGAAGACAAAGTGTGAAGCCCAGTGTGCCCTTACTGTGATTAAATTTAGGGAGGAGAACCTTAAATTGAGAGAGGAGAACCAACCAAGACCAGCATACAGTCTTTGATCATCCTTAACAAAATGCTCTATTGAGGACAAAATCATTCCTTTAGTACAATACATTAAGTAGAGCTAGACATTAACAGGGCAAAAGCATTGAAGAAGACTAGTCATTTCCATGGAAGAACAGAACTGATGAGAAATTCTTAAAGGTTAAGAAGAAAACTCAGGTTTGAAGTATCTTGATTGGCCAACTGAGAATCACTTAAAATAGATCATGGAAAAGATCACGTTCTACAGAGTGAAGAGAAGAAATGAGGGTGCCATTTGTCTAATTTAATTCTAATTAATAAGCTGCTTCTGTGGACATCAAGAAAATATGTCGCATAGGGAACAAAACTAACAGCATGTAACTAATTGGCTTTGTTTCTTTTAGCTGATTATCATTTCCTTAAATAGAGAGCTTTGCTTTTTAAAGGGATATTTGTCATAACAACATTCTTGAAATCTGGAAAGGGGAAAGTTACTAATGCTATTAAATGATGCTAAGGAGTGAGAAAATGCTCAGTAAGAATATACAGACAGTCCTATCTTTAAGAACCTGCTTCTTCCCTAAAAGCTATTGGTAAAACTTATTAGACAGTCACTTGAGCTATCTCTGATCTTTCTTTGTCTGTGTTGGGATAAGGGCTCTGAAGGCAAACTCAGGAAGAGAGCCCCTGAGATGGACCATGTGGGAAATATGCAGAGCATACAAGGTGAGGTAGAGGTGGTTCTAAGGGTAATGGTTGGTCTGAAGGTATGCAGGAAACAACTGTCAGAGGGTTTTACATTCCCTTCTGGCCAGAACATATCCTATTTCCAATGACCCAATGATGAAGACTGGGCAGAGTTTGTGTGGATGCCGCATTCTGTATTATAATTAGCTTGATTTTCACTGGGGAGGAGTGAATGTAGGGAGGATGACGCTCCTGAGACAGCCATGCAACTACATAAACACATAATGGAAGAGAGAGGTCCCCTAGGTCATATATAATTATGAAAGAGAGTCAAAATCAGACACAAATACAGTTTCCATCATAGATGTTCTATGTAAATCACAGCCTGTAGGGATAGCTAACCTGTAACATTGCGTCTGAACATACTCACTTCTTGAAATCCATGGCCATGATAGAGTTTCAATATTAAACAGGCTGCTTTTTAAATCACTTATGGTACTGCCTTTTTAATACAACTCCCAAAACAACTTTTTAGCCTTAAAATTTGATTTAAGGGACAGTATACTTTAGAACGAAATAAAATAATTACTCTTTAGTGAGTTCGATGAAACAGACTTAAATGCTTTACAGACCTTATACTCAATGATTTCTAACATTCCTATAAGATGTAATCCTTACTCTTATTTTATAGATTTAAAGAAAGTTTTACAATAGTGCACGTATTTGGATAGAACAAAGGGAAGAGTGAAAAGAAAGCAAAGAAGGCTCACTGATTTGAAGAATGAGTCATGGACTTTTGATCTAATTGTGGGGCCCTGATATTTTCCATGCACAAAATTAGAAAGACACTACACAGACAACATGACATATCTCAATTTATTGTACATTTTAAATTTTATTTTATTTAATATAAAGTCTATAGTGATTGTTTTCCAAAGTGTTTAGTAGGTACTTTGTGTTATATTATAGCAATTATTTTTCAGTACTGAGAAGTTTCACCTCAAATATACTGCCTAGGGAAGTTCTCCTAATGTGAAACATTATCCTAAGAGCCAACTGAAATCAGGAATAAATTAACTGATTATGATGCCCAGTCAACAGAGAAAAATCAATACCACAAAATTCACACAAAAATCATCTAAGTTCCAAGTTTAGTAGAGTTGACTACTATAACATAATTCCATGTGTACTTGCAATTAGCTCATGAAGAAAACAGACTAATACCCCATTAAAATTCTTGACATTGATTTACCTTCTTCCTTCTCAAGTCACCTCAGTGACATATTTCTGTGCATATGTATACCATTAATTTCTTTGAGAATGATTACTAAAGAATACTTCTATGTCATAGATAGAAGTCTCTGCCTCTGTAGAGCTATCACTATTTAAGTTGACAAAGGATGGGTATGTACATTGATGGACAGAACAAGCAAACAGGACAGGAGAAAGGAAAGGAAGAAAGGAAGACACGATGAAGAGATTTGACTTAATAAATTAGATCTCCCACTTGAACTTTTTCTCATTGTTTGGTCCTTATTTCCAACTGCTTGACAAAACTACCTTATAGCATCTTAAAAGTTTTATTTTGTAAACACTCCATGTTAACTGCCTCCCCAAGTCTTCTCTAAGTGTCTATTTCTTTCAGACTCAGCCTCATCTTCTGACTTCTTTGCCCTATGACAAAGTACTAAGTCCCATTAATGTACCTTTAACAATTCCCAGGCCTCTTTCCTCAGACACAATTATAGTGTCCTTTATTTGCTTTTTAAGCTGGATGTTAGAATCACTTGGGAGCCTTAAAAAAATGCACACAACAAACAACAACAGAAAACCCTACAGATTCTTGGACCCCATTCTAGGCATATTAAAGCAGAAAATCAGTTGAAGAAAGAGGCTAGGAAAATAATGGTTCTTGATGGTTCCAATGTCCAGATAGACTTAAGAATTACTGAATGACATCATGGTATATGAATTCTCCCACCCAGTCACTCTCACTTTGAGTTTTTATCTCTACACTAAATATTACACATTACTGTGGATCTTTCTTTTTTGCCTTTTATTCTTTCAGGGTTTTTTTTTTTAATGCATCAATTATCATAGCTTTTTTTCACTCATAAAATAAATAAAAGAATTGAAAAACTTACTGTTGCAAAATAAACCCCAAAGTTCAATTTGGCTTTTAGGATCTTCCTGAGCTGCTGCCAATCTATTTTCGTAAATATGATTCCAAATTCCCCACCAAGGATTCACATTTCCCATCTTCATGTCTTTGTACATGCTGTTCCCTTGTACAAAACACCTTTTCCCACTCTTTTGAATTTACAAATTTTACCCATTTTTCAATTCACAATTAAATCTCTTAAAGACCTTTTGATCCTCCATCTTAGCTGGATGAAATCCACTGGCCTTTTTAACTCCTTTATTGTACTTTGTGTGTATCTTATGAGTCATAGTAATCTATATTTCATTAGAGTTATTGTATGCACATGTGTTTTCTCCTCCTCCATATTAATAGAACCTTGAGAAAAGCATTTGTGACCTGGTCATCTCAGAAGTCTCATTAACTCCTAATTGTAACCAGCATGTGAGTGTTTAGTGCATTCACAAGCTTGATAAAGGCTCTCAAAGGTGCTTTTGGCTAATCCTCGGCAATATGCTTGCAAGTATTTATGATGGATAATGATATTACAAACGTGACTATGGTGCCTCAACTTGAGATAAATTTGCTTATACATTAATGAATTAGCTGTGGAATACAAATTCCATATAATACACATTGATGCTAAAAAGCACTACTGTGACAAAGTGGAAGCTAATAAATCCATAGCAGGCCCTAAGCTGCCAAAATGTAGCATAGCCAAATCACAAACGCATGGGTCCCACCATAGGACTTGCATTCAGATGAAGTATAATATAATGCAATGGATCTCATTTATTTATTTATTTATCTTTTATTTTTTATTTTCTGACTTTATTATCATCAAAGAGGTCTCCTCCTCTCTGCCAATTTTTTCAGTTTTTAATTTTTAAACAAAATGACTTTATTGTTCTGACTGTAGATATTTAAGTGAATAAGAAAACATAAATAAAAGATATACTTTAATATTCTAATGGTTTTCCTTGATTAATAACTTTAAGAATGTTTTATGACCATGTAACCTAGTTTAATAAATTATAATACATTATTTAAAAAATCAACATTTTATTTAAAATCTATTGCAAATATCTATAATAATAAATATTTAAATCCAACAGTTTTATATTGTAGAGTACAGATATATTTTAACTTACTGTTAAATATTTCTGTTTTCTCTGATTTTTCAGTATTATAAAATAGGCCTCAATGATTTTTCTTTTTTTTTTTTAAGTATTGGTGGTTGAACCCAGTGCCTTGCACATGCTAGGCTAGCCCTTGACTACTGAGCCACACCTTCAGCTCCTCCATTTAAAAAATTTCCTACCTTGAAAAAGATTCTTACTAATTTGCACAGCCTGTCTGTAGCCTTGAACTTGCAATTTCCTTGCCTCAGCCTCCTGAGTTTCTGGGATTATAGATGATTATTTTTAGGATTAGACTGTTGTGCATGTACATAATTCCTTTGTTATCATTCCTAAATGCAAATTTCCAATATGTAGCATAAATTGTTATTTGTAAAGTAACTGAATCAAAGAATGAACATTTTAAGGCTGTTGATACACTTCAACAAATTATGCTTTAAAAATAATGCAGATATTCAAACTTGATGTATGGTGCACTCTTGTAATCCCAGCTACTCAGGAGGCTGAGATAGGAGGATCATAAAAATTCAAGGACTGAGGCAGCATGTGCAAGTTAGCAACACCTGTCTCAAGATAACAAATTGAAAAGGGGCTAGGGTGTGGCAGAACACTTGGCTAGAATGTGTGAGGCCCTGGGTTAAATCCTCCAGTGTTGTTAGGTGCCCTTGAGTTGGGTCCAACTCATAGTGAAACTCATAGCGTTTCAGTAGCTGATTGTTTTCTGGATTGCTTTGAGAGTGGATTTCCAGGTCCTTCTCCCCTGTCCCCCCAAAAGCACGTATTCACCACAACATTATCTCAGTTAGCCAATTATCTGCACCTTTGCTAAAGCTAAAAATTATGACTTTGTTATTGATCAAATTTTCATCTGTTTTAAATAAGAGAGATGAAAGGTGGAGATCAAAAAAACACCTTTTTTTGAGGCAGGAACTAGATGATCTGCCACTCAAAAAAGTCTTGCTCAATCTTGCTTTTTCTATTTTCCTTTTGGACAAAAGAGGCCACTACCTAGTGGTGAATTCATAAAGATAAATGAAAAGGAGGAAAAGAGTGAAGAAAAAAGTACTATAAAGAGAGACAAGTGAAAATAGCACCTTTTGTTATAAAGTAATTTTCTATTTTAGTCTTTCAAATTATTTTTCCAAAATTTTATATAGATGAGTTTTTGTATGAACTAGTTTACATAGTTAAACATGTTCCTAATTTTACTACTAGGATTTTGTCTCCGTCTTAACAGCTTCCCCAGGCCCTCTGTGTTTTATTTCACTACATCAACAAAACATTAAATCATTTATATATGCATATAAATGATATTATATTTATAATTAATGTGTATAATGGATGCATTATATAAATATCAAAATGTTAAATATTAAAAATTTGTAAAACTAGATCATATAATTCACAGTTGCAATTTGGCTTCCTTTTCTCTTTTCAATTGAACAGTGTTTGGGAAATATCCAGCAGAAATTCAGTTCAGTTCAGTTAACATTTACTGGGAGCTCCAGAAGGGCTGGAAAATTCACAGTTGACTCATAGTTAGATCCTTCCTCTTTAAAAGAACTTACTATATAAATAGTAAGTAAATATTCCATTGAAAAAAGGGTCAAAGACTAAGTTATTTGTCTAGCATTATTAGAAACAGAAATATTTTGAAAACATAATTTAGCATACACTGATTTATATTATTAATATGATTGTATTACAGAAATACAATATATAAAGATCTAGAATGATTTAAGTACTTGAGGCTCTTTATATGTTATTTGCTTGCTGCTGTACTACTGTGTTGTCCCATCCCGTTAGATCTTGGAAGCTAAGCAGAGACAGGCCTGGTTAGTAGTTAGTTGGAAGACTGCCTGGGAACACCAGTTGCTGTAGTCTTGGGATAAAGACCTGGCAACCCACTCTCAAAAAACAATCAGCCATTGAAAACCCTATAAATAGCAGAGAAGCACTGACAATAGTGTTTTGTCTGTTGTACATATGGTCACTATGAGTCGGATACCAACCTGACGGCACTAAAAACAACAACATATGTTATTTATACACACAATGGGACAAAATATGTAGTTTCTTTAAACCTTGGTTTCCTATATATAAAATCAAGGTAACTGGAATACCTGTCTTAGAGGCTTATAAAAGTTAACAGAGATAATGAATTACAAACATTTAACACAATGTTCAGCATAAACAATCAGTAAACACTGATAGACAATCAGCACAGTGAATCAATCATTCAAGTCTAGCACCATCCCCACCCCTCCATCACAACTGTCACCACATGACATCCCTGCCAGCTCCCCTCAATATCTCTGTCCTCACCTGGGATCATTTCACATTCCAGAACAGCCTCAAGATCCCAGACTCTGCCACTCACAACATGTGTGCATATTACAACATCACTATTCACAGGCCAGGAGACAAGCACATGGGTCAGAGCGGCAACATAACAGTTGTATATTCCTAATGTTTTGTGGCATTTTGTCTTATTTCAAGGTATAGTAAGACCAGGGTCATAATCATTTGCTTAACAGTTGTGAAAATTGTATGGTCTCAACACTATAACTTTTTACTTAACACACAGCCATGGGATATTATGACCAAAACAAACAATCCTCTATTTTTGCTGTGTCTGGGTGATAAAACTTCTCTGAAATATTGACATGCTTAGTAAGCCCAGCCATCTGTTTTGGTATGAAACACTCACAGTAACCACTGGTTTAGTGACATAAATTTCAGGAAGGCATGCAAGCGGTCTTGAATCACTCAAACACAATCTGTGAAGCTATTCTTACCATTCCTTATATCAGACTTACACATTCTTAATGAAAACATGTTACTTGCAGCACCATTTAGGCATTCACTCTACGTTTTCTACTTTGAGTCTCAAAGTTTGCTGACTACCTATTTATGCATTCAAAATACATCCATTTTCATTCAATAAAGTGATGAAGGCCCTTACACTGAAACAGATGAGAAGTCAGGCATTGTATGCAATCTCCCAGGCTCATTCAGCAGAAATATAGGGAAATGCTACAGTATTTATTGGCTTTTTTTTCCTATTTCCTCAAGATGGAAATATACTCAGAAGGCTATTTAACACAGACACTGTATTTAATGAAAAAGAAGCTCTACCAACACTTCAGCATCCATTTTGTAGAATTAGTTTTCACAGCAGATTCATTTACATGGTTCATTGCTAATTTACTCATTAATCACAATTTATCACATCAGATGTGCTGATCATCATTAAAAGTAATCATTTATTCTTCATTCTAACCAGCTACTTATCATGTACCTACAAATTGGATCACATAGGAAAAGTAACTGACTTATTTGAAAAGGAATATGAGAACAAATATAAATGAAGTGGCAAAGGAATAACAAAAGAAAAAAAGAGAAAAAGAAAGACAGACAGACAGACAGAAAGACAGGCAACACCATCTTCCCCAATTTTAAGTTACCAATTTCCAGAATATCTGTCCTGTGCTTCTGCAAGAATTTTCCAAGGTACTTTTAAAATTATTTTTAAATTTTGTTTTGTTAGTTTTTAAGAGTGATGAGCAGGACTAGCTTTCTTTAGCCACCAGTGGCAAACCAATTGCACAAGAAAAAGATCTACTGGTGTCAGCTTATGACTTGAAAGAATTGAATGGGAATGGTTGTTACTTTTCCTCCTCACTAAAGTGAGATGTAGGGCTAGGATTTGGCTCAGTTGGTAGGGCGCAGCTCTGCAGTCTCTGAGGTCCAGGGTTCAATTCCCAGCACCACAAAAATGGGAGAATGATGTGGCAATCCACTCCCAAGGCAATCCTGAAACAATCAGCCATTGAAAACCCTAGGAGGATCGCTATGAGTCCGACATGACTTGATGGCACCTAACAACAACAACAACAACAACAACAACAGAGTGAGGAGCTGCCATGAATGGCAAAAGCTTGGATCACTTGTTCTAAGATAGATACACTTCCAGGAACAAATTGGCCATAATTTTTCATCTATCAATTTCACCCTGGTTAAACTGTCAAGGTACTTTGAGAAATGAAAGTAGCTAAAAAATTCCCAAGAAACTGTAACATGAAAGGAGAGTGTGTACATGTACATGTGCACACTTTTAAAGACTCGCAAAACAGGAAATGATGTTCAAATGTATTTGCTGGAGAAATTAGCACTAAAAGAAATTAATATTTATAGACAAAACAGCATCTTTACAGATTAACTGTTTTGATATGGTAGAAAAATGTTTTGTGTAGAATGGAATATCATGGAAAATGAACTGCCTCAGTTTTTATTACCAAGGCTACATTAATAATAAAAGTTTTAAAATATAGTATTCCTGAGCAAAAGTATATAATTAATTATCTTCTAAGTAAATATTTCCATGAGTTTTAAATGTTTCCAATCATTGTTGTTGTTGTTGTTAGGTGCCGTCGAGTCAGTGTGCAACTCATAGTGTGACCCTATGTACAAGAGACAAAACACTATTGTCAGTGCTTCTCTGCTATTCATAGGGTTTTCAATGGCTGATTGTTTGTTGAGAGTAGGTTGTCAGGTCCTTCTCCCAAGACTATAGCATCTGGTGTTCCCAGGCAGTGTCCCATCCAAGTACTAACCAAGTCTGACTCTACTTAACTTCCAAGATCTGATGGGACAGGACACCACAGTGGTATACCTGCAGGCATTAGGCACTTGAAAATTGATTATTTTAAAGACTACTTTATTACTCAATGTTTTATTTTAAAGGATATTACCATTTCCCGATATTTATATAGATACATAATAGATAAACAATGAAAAAGATAAAATACAAACTAAAACAATATTGACTTGCCTATACAACAGTGTGGTTTTAGAAAGAAAGCTATATTTGAAAAACACCCAGCACTATTCATGTTTAGATGAACATCCTGCTAGGACTCATAATATTCTAATTTTATAAGGCTTATGTTATAGTTTCATTCTGTGTAATATCTGACATATTATAGACATTCGATACCTTTTAGAGCAAGTTCAATTATTTTGGCAATAAGGAAATTTTAGGTATGGGTCTATCTTCCCTATAGATAATTATCACTAAATTTAGAGGTTCTTTTTTCTTTTAATTCATTTTTTCTCTGTAAAGCTGAAGTTCTAAGCCAACGAGTATTTAGCAATGATTTCCAGTCTTCCAAATATTCTCATTCAATATTAGGTAACCATTAGAATCAGTAACATTTTGTAGGATATTAAAAATTCTTAGTTTCTTAGTATTCTTCCAAGTGAGCACATGTAGTAAGCAATCAAGTGGGATTTATTTTACATATTAAATTCATCTTTTCTAAAATAAAATCCAAATTCTTTTTAGATTCCAGGAAAGAACCTTCATTTATACATGCAAGTTGGACATAAGGGACATGTTCTATTGACATGCCCATGAGTTTAATCTTGCTAACCATGATTGTTCTCTGCATTCTCTAGCAGTGGCTCCGCCCATTCAAAAAGTCTATTCAGTGAACTATTTGGGGGTATAAAAGATGGAAAGCCTGACAACTGGTTCTGTGTGAGGGCTGTGAAGTCATGTACAAGCAAGCAATGATAATAATAGATGATCACCCAGGGCCATGGACTAACCCTGTCCAAACAGAAAACTCAAGATGACACTAATTGGAGCCTGGCACAGAAACAGAGGCTAGGGTACAATTCCTTAGTTTGTAGATGAAAATAAACCTTTAAAGAACTTTAATAAAATGAGCTCTAGATAGAACAGAAGATAAGGCAATAATGTAAGTGTTGGCCTCTTTTTTTTTTAACTATTATTATCTGGGTAAAATAACCCCATCAGCATTTCCATGCCAGTATGTTCAACCTGAGAGGAAAATGTTTCATCCTTGCCTGCTGGGAACTGAAACACATAGAAAATAGAAATTTAGGAAATCAAAAAGAGAAAGGCTCTTTTTCATCTTCTTCCTCATTGAAATCTGTTATGCTTTGCCCATTCCTTTTGTTCTCATTTTCCAAAGGGCATCAGATTTACACACATAAATATGTATCTCACCTGTCCTGGTGAGAGAACTAGGGTAACACTTCAACCTACAACCACAGGTAATGCCGCTTGAATATTCTGGAAACACTTTTCAGTTGGATTAATTTTCAAAATAAAGTCCCTAATTTGTAACCCTGGGCAGTAGGGACCCTGGTACCAGCTCATTTCAGTGTAGATTATGCATGCCTTTCCAGAGAAACACATTATCTGAGCCCCAGGAATATGGGAGGCATTCCAAAGAAACACAGACAGTGAAGACCTTTATTTGCCAACTAACTTTTTCCCCTATTCTCTAATTTACAGCTCAGAGTACTAAGTAAGAAAACAAAGCATTTTGCTACACAGAAATAACCTTTTTGAAAAACCTGCAAACAAGATTTTAATTACACTATTTACCAATACAGGATTCATGCTGAAATAAACTGAAAGATTTCTTGGTGTGGCTTGCTTTCTTTTTTCCTAATTTAACTGTTACAGGCAACATCATAGCAATTTAAGTTGGTTTTGTAACAAATTATTCGGACACTTATTTTAGAAGGAAAATCAACCAATAATTACTGCCCTAGCACATGGCTATTGTTCATAGCATAAACAGAAGCTGGAGTTGACAGCTGAAGGGCCCAGCCCCCTGCTATCCTTAGAACGCATTTTCAGAATCCCAAGGCCCCTTGCCAGACTGAGGCATGCTGCAGCCACCCTTTTCATCCAACAGGGCTGCACTGGGCATGTTTAGGACCTCCTGCCAGATTGGCCCTAATTCTAGAAGCTAAAAATACTGTTTTAAATATGAAGGATTCCAATTGTACAATAGCTCTGACCTTTTCCACCAGTCTAAACTATCATTGTGGAACCACAAGCACTTTGAGTTTTAGACACAAGATCCCAAGAGTTTTTGTTAAAATCCACAGATCACTATAAAAGGAATAAAGTGCTTTATTGTATCTGATTAACAGGAGCATTTGTGAGTACATGCCAGGCCACATATGTGAGATTCTGCATGAACTTAATCTTCAGAATTAGAAAAGAGGTATGTGAGTTACCCTGAGTACCAAATGAAGGGTAAAGCCCTCGGGATCCCAAAAGGCAAGGACTGTATGTGACTTCTTTCCCTGAATCTTTATATAACCTAGTCACACTCCCTAATTCAATGAAAGGAAACAGTGCTTTAAAGCTCACTGGAACACCTTTGTTAAAGCCAACTCTCAGAAGGTTTCAGTAATCTAGAGCCAGTAAAGCCTCTGCAGCCATACCATGGTGGCCTCCTATCCCATCAGATCTTGGAAGCTAAGCAGGGCGGGACCTGGATAGTACTCAGATAGGAGACCATCTGGGAACACCAGGTGCTGTAGGCTTGGGAGAAGGACCCAAAATCCACTCCCAAAAAAACAATCAGCCACTGAAAACGTTATGAACAGAGAAGTACTGACCAAAAAAACAATCAGCCACTGAAAACGCTATGAACAGAGAAGTACCGACAGTAGTGTTTTGCCTGTTCTATGTCGCTATTAGTCAGGTACCAACTCATTGCACCTAACAACAACAGAGCCAGTAAAAGTCACCTTTTGAAAAGGTGGATATTAAAAAAAATGCTAGGAAAACCTCCTTTCAGCAATGTTGCTTCCAAGAGAAAAAGACAAAAGAGGAATCTAAATGGATGGGTTACAATTAATAATTACATATCTACCAGTCACTACAATTCGCCAAATAAATCATATCCAGATTGTCAGAGCATCTAAGTCAAAACAAATTATGGATAAAGACAAAAGCAGTGTTTAAAATCCGAAAAGCTAAGCCATTATGATGCATGCTTAAGAGATTGAACTAACTGAAAGGCATTTGGGAAAATAATCATTTTTTAAAGGGTCACTATTAAGGCTCTGCCACCCTTCACTACATACCCCAGAGTCTTAAGAGTTAAATCACTCTCACCAGTGCCCCAAACTCTCATCTTCCCACTAGTCCATTTGTTTCAAGGATCCTCAATCTTTTTGTAGTATGCCTTTCTCCCTTTCTCTCCTGAATGGCTGAGCCTTGACTGACAAAACCAGCAATGTAAGAGATAGTATCCTGGCGAATGCATGATCTACAGCCTCAAATGGGCCCTGGTGTCACCTATCAATCAAACTCCCACCCTTCGCCAGTCTCCAGCAGTTTGCCCTGTACCAACCTCTCACCTCCAAGAGATTGATGTTCTTGCCTCCTGCTTCAACAGATAAAATAATGTCATCGAGCATGAACTGGGTGGAAACCATATCCCATTCACTGTAGAAGAATTTCTAACTTAGAAATCATTCTCTGCTTTACTTAATCTGTTATAGTCCTGTTGACCTGTTGTGCTCTTCATCCATTTCCCACCATCCCCTGAGGACCTTGCTACACAGACCTTCCCATGTGTATGCAGAGTCCACATCTTCACTCTCTCCCTCTCTAATAGTTACGGCGCCATAGAACAGGGTCTCTCACTACTCACATTTTGGGTTAGACCTTTCTTTTGTGTAGAGGCTGCTTTGGGTATCATAGGAGGTATAACAGGACCCCTGGCCTCCATCCAATAGATGCCAGTAATACTCTCCTCTCTAGCTGTGACAAACAAACATTGCAAAAATGTCTCTGATAAGTTTGAGAATCAAAAATAATGACTACATCCTGGGAAATCCTAGAATGATGGGTCACTTTAACTCAGATCTGTCCAAATAAAATCAATTACTTCCCACGCATATGCTACTCTGTTTCTTTTAGACATTTCCATTGCTGTACATTTCATCCTGTGTATAGTTGCTTTTTTGTCTTCTCTTTTTCTTCCTAGATGGCAAGCCAAAAAAAGGCAGCAGTATCTAGTAGACACCCCTGCAATATTATTACCCTAACTAAAGATTATGCCTCAACTAAAATCCACTGGATTACCAGTAGTTTCCTAACATTCAAGAAAATACCTTCTATATATAAACATATTTTGGCTAAGGCCAAACTGCAGAAAAATGAATTATTTATGAATAAAACACCTACTTATGCTTTTATTGAAAATCATTTAAACATTATACTCTAAGGATAAGCCAGTGTTGTTAAAAAAAAGATACATACAAATATATTATTTCTATCAAACCAAAACATTCTAAGAAATTTCAATATATTTTCAACTCTTCATAAATAAACATTAAAGGTTAGAAAGAAGAAAATTATCTTATAGAACCCACAAAAAATCATTATTTATTTTTTAAAAATACTGAAATTAACACATGACTATGGCAATTGGTTTCCTTTCCTGTGTACTTAAACTCATATCTAGGTTGTAGTCACTAGGCAAGTAATTATTCAAGTCCTTTGACCTGCCGGGATTGTACCAGCTTCTCAAGTTGTTCATAATATGGAGTATTACTAGTTCTTTGTATTTTCTGTTAGATTTTTGCCCCTAGTATTTTAATCAGTCTTTTTGTTTTTTAAGCAAAAATAGTCTCATCTACTTAAAGATTGGACAGTAGGAATTTATTCAACATTCCTAAACATGACTTGGAAATGTAATTGGAAATAGATTAATAATAACCAGACAAAAAGCATGAAATTTAATAGTTAAAAAATAAAGGTGAGAGGATACTCCTCACAAAATAGCAATTCAGCTTAGTGGATAAAGCATTCAATGTCCTGGTTATCCAAAACTATAGGGAAAATTTTACATATCATGAAGGTTTACATGTGAAGTTACCATAAAGCACCTAAATAATCCACAGTTGCAACCTCTGATTTCCTTGGATGTCTCTTTGAAAAGACTTATTTTTTTAACTGTGAGTAGAATACATACTTTAATGGCAGAAGTACTGGTTATTGCCTGTTTAAGCCAAAATCTATTGAAATATAGGGGTTAAAATAGCAAAGTTTCAACAACATGATTTGCTTTTCAGTGGCCCTTCACCCATAAATGATTAAAAAGCATTTTCCAGAGGTAGCATCCTTTGTTTCACTAGATTTTGGTACAGAACTTCTGGATGTTAAGTTTTAAGTGACAATAGTATGACTATGAAGATAAGCATATGAAAACCTAAATGAGATAAAACAGATTTGAAAAATTCAATGATGGATAAAAATTATATTTCAGTCACCACCACTGGCCCTGGAAATATCATATACATGGGCATTTTCACAATCTTTTTATTTCTTATACTATCTGGAGAATGATACGCTTGACCATTTTCATTTTCTTAAAACTTCTGATCTTTCTTTAATATCTCCTTCAACCATTTGTTTTATATTACCACATCATTGACAGGACTTGCTTCTTGCTTGATTTTAGACTCCTTACATCTGATCTTTCCAAACTTACCCTGCTTTTTTCTCAGATAGTGTTATCCAATGAAAATGCAGTTGTAAATAGGTCATGACCCTACTCAAAAATCTTTAATGGTCCCTCTTATTACCTACTTAGTATAGGGCAAAAAGTTCTGTCAAAAAAATTAAACCAAGCAGATAAAACTTCATAAATTTGATCCCTGAATTACCTGGTATGACCTCAACCCTCAGTATTCACAAACATATCAGACTTACAAACTTTTCAGAAACATTATAGTTTTTTAACTCTTCTATTTCAAAACATTGTCTGAACCCACTTGCAAGAGAGTCACCTTTTGTTACTTGTTAAAAATGGAGATTCTGTGCACCAGTCTAGATCTTGAACCAGAATGTCAGAGTAAGACCCAGGAATCAGTGTCACTAACGAATCCTGCAGGTGATCTTTGAGGATACTAAAATCTTAGAACTTTCTCATTCCATTCTTCTGAAATATTTTCACCAAAACATCCACTTGCTGAAGACTATTCCTCCTTTAAGTCCATCTCAAATGCAATCTACTGGGGAAAGTCCATTCTGAACCTCTATCAGGTATGATTTCTACAAACTGTGAACTCTGATTTCACCGTTCTACCTCTCTAGTGGGCAGAAGAGATTCACAATGACCTTCAGAAACCAGCTGAAGGGCTTTTCCTTGCACATGACCCACATGCCACATTGGCCTGCTCCAATGCTTTGTAAAATTTGCAATCACAAGGCATTTCACTCCCAACTGACGGAATGCCATTCACACCTCCTTTCATGCACAGAGATGTTAGAGAGGGCATGGAGTAAAATGAATTATTTTTCTCTTCCCCATATGGAAAGTGATATTATAAAATTGCCAAAGACACAAAGTGTCCATCACTTAAATCCCACATTATTGTCTGCATCAGACAAATAGTCAAGTGGTCATCATTGCCATTAGTTTTCATCCAAAAACTATTAGTTTACAGTGCTAGCACTGGGCAAAAAGAATCATGAGATAATAGCTAAAAAAAGGAAAATAATTTTAGAAGTGTGCCAGATAATTAATACAAATTATAGATTGTTTTGTAGATTTTTACAGGATTGTCAGCTTTTGAAAAAATTATGATTTATGATTTTCTTATTCTAAATGACTTCATCATTGTACTTAACTGTTTTGTTCATAAATTTAATTTATTTTTGAAAATGTGCCCACCAAATTGTGTAAGTTTAGGGTCTCCAAACTCTGGAGGTACTTTTGATCTTGGTCCTTAGAATGATCTGTATATTATCAAGTTAGAGACTCTTAATGCATCTTTCTATCAAAATTAAGTGTTGAACAAGTACAACATACTTTTTACCAAGATTTAAATCCCCTAAAGAAATTAGTACATGAAATTAAATATATATCATATATATTATATCATATATATTATATATGATATAATATATATGATATAATATATAATATCATATATATTATATATTATATCATATATATTATATATAATATAACATATATATATATATATATATATATCTGCCGGGCATGGTGGCATGGTGGCGCACACATGTAATCCCAGCAGTTTGGGAGGTGGAGGCAGGAGAATCTCAAGTTTGAGACTAGAGGTAGTCTGCATCCCTGTCTCACAAAAGTGAAAAACAAACTGGGCTGGGGTGCAGCTCAGTGGTCCAGCACTTGCAAAGCATGCAAGCTCAATACTCTGGGTTCAACCCCCAGTACCAAAAAAAAGATACAATAGTCTCTTGTTAAAGGTTTATTAAAGTGAACTGATTTATAATACTTTATAATAAATTCCCCACCTTATTCTACGTTTGACAGATTTATTTTCCTTAGCCAAAAATATTACCAACAAAATATAATCTAACTTTTTAGTTAAATATGTATAAGGAATATATTTTCTTTTCTCTCTCTTCTAAAATATCTGAATTAAGAATTAAATGCAGCAAATATAAACAGATTTTTTCAGCTTATTTTGGACTCCAGTATGTTGCCTAATTACAATATAAGTAAACACCTATAAATAGTATGGTAGTCATAGAGATTATAGTAATTAGATAAATCTCTACAACGGACTAATTTTTTTTCTCACACTCATTACTATGAAAGTTTCTGTTCATATAAGAATCTAATTTTCTTAACGCTTACTGTTAGTTGGAATAATGTTCAATATTTGGTTCCATGGGTTGTTTATGAAAACAAGTAAGGAATCACTCAAAAGAACTCTCATTGACTCTTATTAAAGAGTTCTGGCCTTCCCTATTGTGGTGATTTTTTTTCTCAGAAAATGTACTAGAATTATTCTTAATAAGTTAACTATCAAGAAATTGTTTTTCTATTACTTCTCAGTAGCCCATACAAGTCTATTTTAAAATAATAACTTTAGTATTTTCTCCTAGTGGATGAGATTCTCTCATATTTACCTTCACAAATGATGTATATTTGGCTTTGCAATTATTTTTGCAATTTTCTTTAGCATCTGACTAAAAGCACATTTGAAGAAAAGAGGTGATGACAAGTCACAAATCTCCCTTTTTTGTATCTAAATGGAAACCCTGCCTTAGTTACCACTGGAAAATATTTCTTTCCAAGTTTGAATATCTAAGTACTCCTCGATACTGACTTCCTAAGATCCAAAATTACCCACAGAAATGGACTTGCAACAGATCTCCAGATAATTTACTAAAATGGGCATTACCCTCAAGACCAGCTTTATTGTCAATTGTTACATAGTGTCTACTGTAATCATGAACTGATTATTTTCTCTGTAGGCCTTTTGCTTCCTTCATTCATAGGAGGCTTTGCACTTATTCCCATTTTTCAGTCATGTTTAAAGAGGCAACTGAAAAATGACAAAAACCAAGATGTAATAATTCTATCCTTGATTATTCATTTCTTACAAAAGACTGAGTTTGAAAGATTGTCAACCACATGACTCTCAGGAAAATATCAGTTCATTTTATCTATGGCTATGGAGTCATTATAGATCTTGTAGCTGAACTGCATCTGGGGGTTAGTGGCTGCTCAGACACCCTGGACCTGATCCCTCGGCCCAGATGCTCCTGTGTTCAGCTCTTAGAACCATTAGGCTCCAGCAGCCACAAGCATCCTGTAAACCTGTTTTATAATGAATCCCAATGTTAACCAAGTTCGTAAGAATGGACATAGCTTTGGCCAGATATGTATTTTCAGATCCAGGAGATGATGAATCCTCAGAAACTTTCTAACAAAACTCCAGTCTCTGCTTAACCATTAACAGATTTTAATTTAGTTTTAATTTTATTTTAATAGCCATATATTAGTTATTCACTCTTTTATTAGCTTAGTTATAGTCTTTTTGCTTTAGCTTATCCTAAATATCTTTCTAAAAAGATATATGTAATTTTCTTCCACAGGCATACTATGGACTATGAATATTCTCCCATCTACTCAGTTTTAAAATCATATGTCTCATAATTTCAGTGAACTGAAATCATTTGAGAGAGGTAGGATATTTCTTTTTTCACACTATTTTTATGCTTTTGCATTTCACAGTTTTAATCATAATCAGTTTGTATAATTAATATTCAGCTTTGGAGCTGTTTTGAAGATGTCTTTGACATTGTCATACAAAAGGCCTCCACTTCAGAAATTACTACACAAATATGTACATTAAACTTTTAATGATGTATTAACAAAAAGGAAGAAGAAACAAAGGATTAATATTTATTACATATAGAACTTCACGAACTATGACACACTCAATCTTTGTCTGGTTGTATGAAGTGTGAGGAAGTAGAAAACACAAAGTGTTCATTACTTAAATCCCACTTTATTGCCTGCATTAGACAAATAGCCATGTGGTCATCATTGCCATTAGTTTTCATCCAAAAACTAATAGTTTATAGTGCTAGCACTGAGCATTGGATTTGATTGACTTTATGTACAAAGTCAGAAAATTTCCTTAATTTTCAAGAAGACTTTTGATATTATGATGTTACAGGCCTACTACAAAATATACTCAACCTTCTAGCAAAGGAACATGTTCTATAAAACAGTATGTTTGCTCTTCCCAGCCATCTGATGCCCTGCCTTTCATACCCATCACTATAAGGCTACACCTTTTTAGCTCATTTATATTCAGTGATGGTTAGATGATTTGTATTAAAAGAAAGCAACAATGTCCAGGGTTGGAGTCTCTCAATTATCTCCTAAGAAACAAAGCTCCTTTAGTAAATATGTACTGACACAATGCCTGCCAATTTGGTGAGGACAGAGCTGCATGAAACCATAGGAAATTCCCACTGGAACAGAGAGAGGCGGACCCTTCACAGGGAGGTGCTCTGTAGACAATAAGCAATTAGAGAACATTTCCTATCATAATAGCTGTTTCCCCAAGACAAATCATCTCAATATTACTTTTACTAATGTCCACTATCACATCAATTTATACTTGATAAATGTTGCCATAATTAAAATTACCAGTGACCTGCTAAAAGAGAATTGTTTTCTTGAATTAAAATGTCACCTGCTTAAACCACATCTTGAGTGGTTTTTTGTTGCTTGGTTGGTTGGGTTGTGGTACTGTGGATAGAATCTGGTGCCAGCATTCTACCATTGAGCTATGCTCCATAATCCTCTTTTGAGACAGGTTCTTACTAAGTGAAACAGGCTTCCCATCACCTTGAACTTGAGATTCTCCTACTTTGGCCTCCCAAATTGCTAGGATTATAGGCAAGCACCATCACACCTGGCATTAGACCTCGAGTTTAAAAAAAATAAGACTGTAGTCTATAGTTTTAGAACTAATTTACCACAACAGTAAGAAAATAAGCTAATTGATTATTTTATAAAGAAGCATTAATGTTATGTGACACAATCCAAAACAATGAAGTACTCAGTTTGAAGCCTCCATCCTTTTACTAATCCATCCCTTCTACTGTAAAGATGCTCCTCAATTTACAGTCAGGTTATGTCCAAAAATGACTATCCTAAATTGAAAATGTTAAATCAAGAATGCATTGAGTATGCCTACCTTTACTGTTGTTAGGTGCCTTTGAGTCATGTCCAACTCAGTGACCCTTACAGGGTTTTCAATGGCTGATTGTTTCGAGATTATTTTTTGGAAGAGGCCAGCCACATCCTTCTCCAATTTTTGCATGCTGGGGATCAAACCTGGGTCCTCAGAAAGTGTAGAGCGTGAGTCTACCAACTGAGCTAAGCTCTAGCCCCTATGAATACCCTACTGAACATCATATGGAAGAAGGACATGGCAGTCCACTCCTGAAACAATCAAAAAACAATCAGCCATTGAAAACCCTCTGAGGGTCACTATGAATTGGACCTGACTCATGGTTACCTAACAACAACACAACAACTGAACATCATATAGCAGCATAGTACATTATAGAATATGGGCTATTTTCCCTCATGGTCACCTGGCTGACAGGAATGGGTTGCTCACTGCCACTGCTAAGCATCATGAGGGAGTATGATACCACATGTTGTTAGCCTGGAATATTCAAAATTCAAAGTATGGTTTCTACTGAATGAATCTTGCTTTTGCACCATCATAAAGTCAAAAATCCATAAGTCAAATTACTGTAAGTCAGGGACCAGCTGTATTTCCTTATCCGTCTGTATTGGTTGAAATCTAAATTCTCATGAGGCATAATCTGTAAGTTAAAATGAATTTAAATAGGATAAAATGAAGAAGGAAGATGGAAGGCATCTTTTAATCAGAGCAATGGCAATAAACAAAGAAATCAGAGTGCATGATTTTTAAGGAAAACAACAAGTAGACCTGACTGGTCATAGCATGAGGTGGAAATATACATTTGAGGAAGAAAATGGAAGATGGCTAAGAAGGAAGGGTGAGAGCTCTGTGCTCACTGTCTACCTGTCTACAGAGTCTGCCAAGGATGTAATCAGATACTACATGATTCAGCCACTTCCAAGCAATGGCCTTCTGGTCCAAAAAAGGAGACTGCTAATTCAAAGTAATGAATTAGCCATTCTTTCTCAGCACATTGTATGTCACCAAGAAAGTCAGGAGCTGCTCAGCCATGTGGACTCAGGATTAGTGAAAACAAAAACAAAGGAGGGAAGATAGAGACAGGGCAAAACGGCAGGGAAGACAGTGATGTGCCATCTCTTAGAGCAGAATATTCCTGAACAGGAAAGACCAGAGAGGTATGACTCTCAAGACTCATATTCTCATTTTTTGATAGCCATGGCCCTTTGAGGTTTTGAGATTCAAAAAGCAAATTTCTTCAAGAGGATGCTAGACACTTTGGCTGCGAGAATTGCAAGAGATTATGTTTGCCAGATGGTGGCTACCATGCCAGAAAAGTCACAAAGTATTCCAATTCAAAACTGATTTAAGAGAGGAAAACATTCACATATATTTTATGAGCCAAAATATTACAATATCCCATCAAGAGTCCTCCAAATTTCTTCCTTTTGGTATCTCCATGACAATCAACATTTAAAAATAATAATACGAAATACAAACCAGTTGAGAGGAAAAGTTTCTAATCATCCCCATCCAAGGATATATGTTCCAAAGTTTCTATCACTTCTAATTTATCATATGCAGTGTTCTGAAAAAGCAAGTTACCAAAATTTTAAACATCAGGAGAGAGGATTCCCATCTATGGGGTCTTGAACCAAGAAGAGTACACAAGAGTTATTGGCTGAGGCAAGTGGCAAAGGAATGGTAATCTTTAGAGCAAATACAGGGCTGTTCATAGCCACTTCATTTTGAAGGAATTTATCTGAGAACAAAGGAAGACTTCTAATTTGAAAAATTTTCTACCTACACTGTTTAATATCAGTCCTTCCTAGGATTAAAATTATCACTCTTCAATGATTATATTTGAGTTTTAGGGTGTATTCTAATGGCAATGCAAAGGAACTATTTAGCAGAGGAAAACAGAAAATAGGAGCATAGAAAAAGATCAGCTAGTATGATAATATAATGATACTCTAAGAAAAAATATGTTCAAGGTGATTGTATTTAAATTGGCAGAGACACCCTGTGCTCCTTATTGTATGCAAACGTCTAAAATAGTCATTATCATTTCCTAATGAATTTAGGATATGTTTTTAAGAAATGATTTTTCACAAAAAAACAAAACATAACTTAGTTTCCCCAAACATTAACAATATTTGGTTGAAATCTTTCTAAAATATAACATATGTATGCTATTGTCTCAGGGAATACCCAAATGAACTTAACATACATTACAATTTAACTCATTAATGTGCAGCATCCTATTTATAGCACAGTAATGAATTCATTGATTATTTCTCACAATTCATCACACCTTCATGCATGTGCATTTATCACATTATATCTCAACCTTATCTCCTGTCAGCTGCTTGATTTTATGTTTAGTCTAATGGAAACTACAGGTTCATGAATATTTCCTAATAGTGAGTCAGTTATTGTCCTGCCAATAGAAGATGATGCATTAATGGGTTAAGATTATCATTTTAAACTTTTACTATATAAAATAACAGGTCTATTTCTCCTCTTTGGTTTTCTATCACATATTTAACGACAGCCTTTCACTTTTCTTGTGTTTGCAGGACAGTACCCCTTTCTTCCTTTGACTTCTAGTTTGTAGATTTTAAATTATATCAGACAGAGCTAGGTAAATGAAGAAATGTGTGCTAACAAAGAATCAATAACTTAGCCAGCAAAAACTGTACAGCTAAAGGGGATTTATTTTTACCACTGCAAATATTTAAAGGTTAAAGGACTTGTGTGCATTATTTGTTTTCTTTTTCTGTTTTTAATTCTTTATGGTTCATTCACAGCAGTGTGCTGGATGGTTAAGCCCACTGGTGGCAGATGCCAGGGTCAGTTGCATTAGAAAAGATAGCACTCACCTAAATTAGTTAGACTCCTTAGAAGGAAACCTTCAAGCATTCTTTCCCCTTGTTACTGAGTCTGTTTTCTTGGTTACTGACCTTTGGATCCCATTTTCAGCTCTATCTCCAGCATCTTCCCCCAGCTGGCTCCCAGCCCTCAGTGAACTTCTGGTTTTGGCCCTGGCAAACTGCCAGGATGCTACCGCTGAGACCACAAACTGAACTGAACTTGTTGCTTTTCAACAGTGACCTCACATACCCTTGATTTATTCTTGTTAAACCTTATGTTGTGTTAGGCAAAGCAGTTAAAAACAAACCTACAAAGAAGGGAGATTGTATATACAAGGCCTCTTGAGTTTCAACATATTCTCTTTACTTTTTAAAATCTAACTCATTGCATCATCTTAAAGAACCTTCCCCAAACCAACGCTTGTCCCAGAAGGTAGTAACAATGACTAAAATGACTCCTTGAAAACTCATGTTGAGCCAGGTCCAGTGGTACAAGCCTGCAATCCCAACGACTCGGGAAGCAGAGGCAGGAGGACCACCAGTTTGAGACCAGAGGCAGTCTGCATAATTTAGCAAGACCCTGTCTCAAAAAGTAAAACAAACAAACAAACAACAACAACAAAAACATACTGGGGGGTGCAGCTTAGTGGTCCAGCACTTGCAAAGCATGCAAATGTGAGGCACTGGGTTCAACCCCCAGTACTGGGAAAAAAAAAAAAAAACTAATGTTCGTAGCATCTAAGCTCAAAGAATCATATTTATCACTTAATTGATGCGCATACACACTTATAGTGTGGCTGTGAAGGATGTTACATTATTTTCCTTTTGCAAAAGATGAACCTGACGCTCACTATTCTCGGTCACACAGTTCAGTAGTCATAGAGAAGTCTCAAGTTCAGATATTCTATCTACAGATATTCTGCCATTCCTGCTAAAACCAGATACCTACATCTAAGGAGACAGAAATGTTCTGGACATAAAGATCTATCTAGCCATAAAGCATTTGAGGATACTAAGGAGAAGCATAACCCATTAAAACTCATAGAGAAACTTCATTGTAGTCAATGCACAGTTCATTCCAGGGATTAGATTGTCTGTTTTCAATTACATTGTCAAATATTCAGAATTAGTCTCTCATTTCTCATTACCCATTACAGCTGTTGTTGCTGTTAGATGCCATCAAGTCAGGTCCAATTCATAGCAACCCTAGGTAAAACAGAATGAAAGAGGCACTATATCTGACATTGCTTCTCCACTATCCATAAGGTCTTTAATAGTTGCTTGTTTTGGGAGTGGGCTGCCAGGTCCTTTTCCCATTTTTGTGGTGCAGGAGATCAAATCCAGGGCCTCGGAGCGCAAAAAGCAGCACTCTACCAACTGAGCTAAACAGTTTTATTTACAATGCAGACATTTCCACATCTAATAAAAGGCTATACTATCCCTGACCTTCTGGGTTGTTGGAAAATATCTTTGTATTCTTAAGGGAAGTAGGACTGATTAGGAACAATAAGGTATTAACATGAAAAACGTATACAATAAACTAAAAGTTGAGCGGGGCATGGTGGCGCATGCCTGTAATCCCAGCAGCTCGGGAGGCAGAAGCAGGAGGATCACAAGTTCGAGACCAGAGGTAGTCTGCGTAACTTAGAGAGACCCTGTTTCAAAAAGTAAAAAAATGGGCTGTGGGTGCAGCTCAGTGGTCCAGCACTTGTAGAGCATGCAAGCACAAGGCCCTGGGTTCAACCCCCAGTATAGAAAAAAAAAAAAAACCCTAAAAGTTCACCTGAAAAGTTTGATGAAAGAGAGAATGGCTGCAATTTTACTCCTCTTGCTCCTTTTCTTTTAATTATTTTGAATATGGTATAATAAAAATGAAAGAACAGAAAGCAAAAAAGTATAGTATCATGAGTGATCACATGCTATTACTACTCAGCTGTATGTTAAGAAAAGATGAGAATACTGATTCATACCCTCTGTTACTTCAGTGTGTATGGTTTGTTTCTCTAACCACCACCACTTTTTGAGTACTATGATTCATGCAGTCATAGTAAAGAAAAAAAAATCATGGTTAATTCTACACTTATATAATATTTTATATGTTCTACTGAACACTGAGAATGACCACTTATGTATTTTCCTACAATATTGATCTACTTAAAAGTTCAATGCAGAATAGTAATTTATGAGCTTTTTATATATTTTCATTTATTTATTCATTTATTTGCAGTACTTGGGTGTTGAATCCAGGGCTACATGCATGCTTTGCAAGTGCATTACCACTGTGCTTTATCCCCAGCACATTTTTAAAATTTCTTATCTTGAGACAGAGTCTCGCTAAGTTGTGCAGGCTGCGTCTGGCCTCGAAGCTGCTATCATCCCGTCTCTGCCTCCCAAGTCGCTGGGATTATAGGAGTGAACCACCAAGCCCTGCTCAGTTTATGTATTTTCTATAGGTAAGAAACAACCAGTCATAATTGGACCTTTAATTATGTGTAGTGTATCAAGAGCACTGGACTGACACACTGTCTGCAACAATGGGCATAAGCATTTAAAAAAATCAGGGGCCTGACACAGAATCAGGGAGTGTTTGGTTCTGTTATACATAGGGCTGCTATGAGTTGGACCCAACTTGACAGCACCTAATAATAACAACATTAACAGCACAGAAGAAGTGGAACACTCTCAAAAATAAAATAAAAAGCATACCTTACATTTGTTATTGGAGGAAAGGGACACTACAGTGATTTTTGTTTAATTTTGTTTTCTTTCTTGTTTCATTAAGACAGGGTCTTAACATGTAGCCCTAGGTATCCTCAAACTCATGATCCTTCTGCCTCCATCTCCCAAGTGCTGTGATTACAGGTGTATTCCACCACATCCAGCTGAACTCTTTTAACCTTCAGAGATTGTTGTTGTTGTTGTTAGGTGCCGTCGAGTCGGCATCCGACTCATAGCGACCCTCATAGGGTTTTCAATGGCTGACTATTTCGGGATTGCCTTGGGAGTGGATTGCCAGGCCCTTCTCCCATTTTTGCGGTGCTGGGAATTGAACTCGGGACCTCAGAGACTGCAGCGCAGCGCTCTACCCACTGAACCATAAACTAGTGAGCTTCAGAGATTAAGAATAAAGAAACTAGAGAAGCTGTGAAGAACACCACCAACCTTGGGATCAAGAGTCTTGGAACTAAAATGCAAAGGTGACCAATTGTAGCTGGAGACTAGAAAGAATGAAGTTGTGATGAGTTAATAGGTCTGGGGCCTCAGCACAGGATCCAAAGGACTCTAACGCATCTGGAGTGTGGGGTAAGGGCTCACAAGCCTGGAGATGGCTTTACTCTTCCTCAACCCACACACTCATTGGCCTTTTCAGTTCTACCTGAGTAGTGTCTGCAGTTAGTATGACCATAGCACTATCTGTCTATGGCAGGGAAGAAATGATATCTAATTATAGTCTTTCTGTAATCAACAACTGAAAAACAAAACTCTGACATACTTTGGAGAAAGTGAACATTTACTTCCTCTGGCTGTCTTCTTCCCTAACCCTCGCTAGAAGGCCATCTTCTCCCTCAGGCCAGCAGCATGCACCCTCCAAGTCAACATGAGGACCTCTTCTCCTATTGTCTTGCCCCCAAGCCAGCACTATTCCTTGACTTCTGCCTGGACTCAGTAAGCATCTTAGTTTATGATTCTCAGATCTAAAAATAATCCTAATTATTGAAATGGATATTTTCTTTTTCATTTGTCAAGCCTATGTTTTTAAACAAATGTAAATTTTGGTTCTGTAACACATTTACCTTTTTATGATAATTAACTTAAAGGTAGGAGTTTTCTACAGATGTGTGTGTGTGTGTGTGTATTCCATTTTAAGTACATTATTTAAAGTCAGGAGAGACACACTGGGGAAAGAACTCCTGTTATTTGAAATATACAATAATTAAAAGAAGGTTATGTTCTCAAACTATAGTATAAGTGTACACTTTTCAGAAGAAGTAGCCTAAAATTTAAAAAACTGGTGTAAAAGCTCAAATTTTATTAAGAAGAACTATTTAGAATCAAACTTTTGAAATGGTGTCACTCTTCAGGCCAATCTTTTAAATGAAGAAGCCCTTTAAAAATGAAATACATTTGGTGGTGAGGAGAATATTTTTCAAACGTGATCCAGTGGTACCTGAAAGTCTGATGTTGTCTTGCCAAAACAAAATTAATGCCAAGATTACCAGCTAATACTTTTTGTCATTTCTGGCCAAAAGTTAAAAGAAATACTCAGAGAGCAAAAGTTAATACCAAGAAAATTAGAAGGTGATTATTTTTTCATCTTAGAAATAGGATAACATTGTCACTAAGTGATAGTGCAGAAAATTTTGCTCAATATGTACTTGTAAAAGGGTAGCTGTCATGGGATTTTATTTTAATAATACACTTAAAACCTGATGGTAGTTATTTGCTTAAATGATTTCACAAAAATGATTGATTAAACAGTATGGGTATTCTTGATTAAGTCTTCAAAGTGTAAGAAAGAAAATGTAAACACTGGGTGGGGAATTTTTTTTTTTTTCCAATCACTGCATCCTCTCAAGGTTCCTGGACCTTTCTGTGCATCAGTCACCTGGCCATTGATATTTCACACGGCTTCCAAATCTTCTCAGATATGTTGTTGTTAGGTTCCATCCAGTCGGTATCTGACTCATAGCCACCCTACGTACAACAGACGAGACACTATTGTAAGTGCTTCTCTGCTATTCATAGGGCTTTCACTGGCAGATTTTGGGAGTGGGTTGCCAGATCCTTCTCCTAAGCCTACAGTATCTGATGTTCCTACGTGGTCTCCTATCCAAGCCCTAACCAGACCCGACTCTGCTTAGCTTCTGAGATCTGATGGGATCGGATGCCCCAGTGCTACACCTGCAGGCCTCCAGATGATATAGAAAAGTAATATTTTTCTTTATTTATTAGTGTTGGTAGGGTACAAAGTAATAAGCCATTTGCTATATCCATTTGGCAATTATTAAATCACTTTTACTTACACATTCATCACTTTACATATTTTGCAGAACAGTATAAACTGAAGAGAAATAAAAAAAGTCAAAATTTTAATTAATATGTAATAAAAATCATGGGCAATCTTGGTTTATATTCTCATTGATTCTTTTCATTTTGCCTGTTTTTTTCCAATGCATTCATATAGTTGCATCTGTTTAAGCCAAGCATGGTTGTACACACCTGCAAGCCCAACACGACGGAGGCCAAGGTAGGAGGAACATGAGTTTGAGTTCCCCTTGGCCTATATAGCAAGTTCTAGACCAGCCTGCCTTGCAGAAGTGAGACTTTGCCTCAAAAAATGTGACATTTCTGCTATTATTCTGTTATAAGGAAGCTAGTTTGTAACCAACATATCTGGAAAGTGAATACTAGGACATTTTATAAAATCAGGTTACTTTTCATCTAATCCAAATTTTATATCCATTTCTGAAACTTGTCAATAATCCTTTTTTAAAAATATCCAAGCATTGCATTGCTTCCCATTTTCAGTTACCACAGAGTGTATCAATCTCTTCTGAACCAATGATTATCAAAATTCAAGATGCTCTTGGGAATGTGGGCATTTTCCCAATGGCAATATAGTGTACCAATGCCAATCTTTCCTCCAATGAAAGTAAATCATTGTGTTAAACACTACAGGTATAAATACAAGGTGGGTACAATTCCTGTTACCAAATAGCTAAGAAGGATAGGAGGATAAACCTCTAAGTCATACTTGCTCCTTGGGCATTCTGTGACAGCCAAGCAGCCTGAGAGTTATACCTGCTGATCCATCTGTAAATCCCTGGTGGTCAGACACCACCATGTCATACACTTCAGAATTGTTGTTAGCTGCTGTTGAGTTGGGTCTGACTCATATTGACCTTATGTACAATAGCCAAAATACTATCCCATGCTGGGCTGTGCTGGGCACTGTACTATTTTCAGTGCTCTTCTGCTATTCATAACGTCTTCAGTGGCTGATTATTTTGGGGAGTGGGTGGCCAGGTCCCTCTCACAAGCCTACAAGTAGTTGGTATTCCCAGGTGGTCTGCCATCCAAGTACTAACCAGGCCTGACTCTGCTTAGCTTCAGAGATCTGATGGGGTCGGTCACCACAGTGGTACAGCTGCAGGAATACTTCAGGATAGCTCTAGTGTTTATAGTATATAATCCTCAAATATATGTTTGCTGAAACAGTCATGACTCAGGTTGTATGTATCCCATATTACACTGTCCTATATATAGCCAGAAGTGCTTTAAAATATTTCTCCATTCATATCCACATACAAATGTAAGTATTTCCATTTCTCATAGTATTTCATCAAATTTTAAATTAAATTTCTTGTGCCCCATGGTTATATCACAGAGGTGCATTGCAGGTTAATGAGGGGAAAATTAACTGCATGATTTCTAACAATAATGGAATGTTGAAAATATAATTCAATGAGAAATTTTTCTCCTAACAACAACATACAATTAAATGATTAAGTAGAGTACAAAATACTTCATACTTTTTTTTAGCAGAACACTAAAATATATCAGAGAATGTCCTTTTATTTTGTCAATCTACTGGAAAGAGAAAAGGTTGAATAGCCTCAAAAACTAATTGAGTTGGGATTTTATATATTTATTTATTTTATTTTGTAGGGGTATGTTATCTTCCCAGGCATTTTTCACTACAGGTAAGGTTTTTTTAATTATTATTTGTTTGAAGTGTGTAAATATTACTCTCAAGAACAAAAACAAATGTTAAACTAGCCATTGAATTTCCACCTAAATGCAACAGCTTAAATCCTATGCATAGAGCTGCATGCATTTCACTGGTGGGTTATATGATGGTAACATGAAACTGTACAACCCACAGACTGGTTTTAATACAATTACTTCAAAAGAGAGAAAAGAAATAAATGTCAGTTTGATATTTTTTTCCATGAGTTTGTCCTTTAAAGAGCTACTAGGAATAGAATAGGTCACCCAAATCAGAACATACAGCTGAACTGATGGGTCACTTACCCTAATTAAAGAGCAACATAGATATTATTAGACATTCACTCAACCCATCTAACACAAAGTTGTGATGTTACCTTTCCTAAGGGCTGTGCATGCTTCTAAATCTATTTCTAGGCTTTCCTATTGCCTATTTCGGTCTTCATCTCCTGCTTTATTTTTCTTCAGAGAATTGTCTGCCTATATTACACATAGTAACAGAAGTGACAGCCACTTTGCAAGAAGGAAGCAGCTTGAATTTAAGCAGTTGTTCTTCCTTTAAGACTTGAGCATCTAGAGAAATACTTTATTGTAGTAGTGTCATTGCTACTCCTTAGATGCATTATTAAGTTTGTGAAAGTTAATTATCTGATAAGATACATTATGGTTATTACTGTCATGAAAAAAATGTATGGGTATGTTTATTAATTCAAAATGCTCCATTAAAATAAAGTATGTTAACTAAAGAACTGAACAATTATTTCTTCCTAATTAGTATTACACAATCATTTGGGCATATTATAACTGTTTTCTTTTTGAATGAATTCCACTTTATATTTAAAACTATTAGCATTTATAGCTTTTTATTGCCATAGAATATGCTTGTTTTTCCATATTTTTATACTGAAGCCCTTAGTTGACAATTCAATGCTTTAAAGTGATTTTTGCTCTGCTGTAGAATAGTGTCAACATTGGAGCAAATCATTAAACATACTAGAACAAGGGCCTACAACTCCAGTGCTGATTATCACTCACTTCAAATATTTTAAGTGTTAGGTCAACATTCAATGCAGGATGACATTATATGGTTCGTTCAGAAGAAAGAGCAAGAGATTTCCTTATGAATCTTCCCATTTATGTTGTTTTCCTGGGATAAGCTATACAAATTGTATGTGAAAGGAAAAAAATAAAACATTTTAAAAATGAAGGCCATAACCTTAACAGAGTTAATGGGGCTTCCTATCAAAAAGCCTTTGTCTCATAAAACTCTAGTGATAAAATTGAAGCCAAATGCCCTCTTTTTACTGCCTTCTTCAGAATACCTATAATATTGTGCTCTAAGATAGGTGGAAGTGAAAATATATACACTCCGTTAAGTAAATAGATCTGCAAATTTCTAAGCAACTCATTTAAGACAAAAATTATACAACACATTAAATTCTATTACTTATAAATGCCAGTAGTTTCTAACATGAAGAATCCTACATACAATATTCTCTGCAGACACCCAGTAGATTATACATTCCTCCCTCTGAATGAATGCCACAAAAGAACTCAATGTAGTATACTGTTCTGGCCACCCATGAACTCCAACTTCTCAAAGTGCTGTTACAAAAAGTTGATTTTTCTTGCCCACCCAAACCACAAACAATTTGCCTTATGTGCATACATTATTTATATAGCAATGTTACTGAATATCATTATACACAAAAATAAAGGGAATTTGGAAGGCTGGTTTTAAACAAAACTGGAGCATTCTTTTTTTCAATTTTATTTCTTTAAGTCCAATCTATTAACCCAATATACTCATGTATCATAAGAAACACACTTTTATAGGCAATTAATACAGATTCAAGATACAAATTTATAAAATATATCTATCACTAATGTAAAAACAACCTAGACATCTTAGGGTTAAGTCAATCAGTTTTATGTATTATTATTATTATTTTTTTTTTGGCATATAACAAGATACCCAATAAACACAGGCCACTGTGAAAGCACCTGCAGCTGTACCCCTCCCCAGGATCTGATCCCGCCAGATCTCAGAAGGTTGGATGGGAGACTACCTGGATGCTATAGGCTTGGGAGAAGGACCTGGCAGGCAACTCTCAAGAAACAATCAGCCATTGAAGACCCTATGAGGGGCAAAGAAGCACTGACAATAGTTCCAGGCATGGCCCCATGTCATGTAGTATTTCATCTGTTGTACATAGGGTCACTGTGAATCAGACCTGACTTAAGGGCACCTAACAACAACAACTGTGAAAGCTGGACATTGAATAAGGGAGATAGGAGAATAATTGATGCTTTTGAATTATGGTGCTAGAGACAAATATTGAATATACAATGGGCAGACAAAAGAACCAACTGCTGGGTCCTTGATGAAGTGCAACCAGAGTGCTCCTTGGAAGCAAAGATGGCTGGACTGCATCTGATGTATTTTGGACATTGTCAGGAGGGACCATTCCCTGGAGAATGACATCATGTTTAGGAGAGTGGCAGGTCACAAAAAAAAAAAAAAAAAATGAAAAAGGAAGATCTTCAACTAGATGGATTGACCCAGTGGCTACAACAATGGGTTTGAACATAAAAATGATCTTGTGCCTGGCACAGAGTTGGGGAGTGTTTTTCTCTGTTGTACATAGGGTCATTATGAGTGGGATCTGACTCAACAGCTCCTAATAATAACTGTTTTGCTAATGTAAAAACATACTGTAATACACCATCTCATAAAGAAATATGATTTGGGTCTTTTAACTCCATTTCAATTGATGTAGATACAACAAAGAGCACTGTCATCCTAACTCATGAAGAACTGGGTCTAAAAAAGCCAAATGTTTGTTTACACTTTGTGCTGAAATCTATTCTTTATGATCACATCTGTTCTTCTAACTTAAAAGGGGCTTTACAGTATACTCAAAAATAGACCAAATTGGGTATCTAATATGCAAACTTGGCCAAGCTAGATAGATTTCATTCTGATTACATGCGGATAAGTACATGGAGACACATATGTTGCATGTATTTCCCTTTTGATAGGTAACTGCAGAATTGAGCCAAACTGTTTTGTGATGCAGTCCAGAAATTATCATTTTACAAAAAAATAAAACAATTTCTGGTTTTCAACCTTAACTAAAAAACTAGCTCAGAGACTTTATTAAAACATAGGCACTGGACTTTACTTAATTAAAAAGTCAGTCATATGCATGAACAGATAATGAAGTTATTATTAAACGAGAAAATGCAGACACTACACAACAGACCAACAATAGTGAAAAATATCTGCTAACATGCAGTGTGCACATGTTGTATTAAGCGATCCGTATAAACTATCTTTCAATTAAGACTCATCATAAGTTTACCATAGTAGAATCCCAGGAGGAATTTTTCCTAGTTTTAAAGTTGATTCTAAGATCTGAACCTAAGAATAAAAGTCTCAGGGTATTCCAGATGTGAGAGACAGCAGGCAGGGAACAAGGCAGGTGTATGTGGGAACAATCACATTCCTGTAGCTGATGGTAAAATATGCCAGAGCAAGTCCTACTACTAGCAATTCCCTGCTGCCCCATGAGCCTGAATAAGGAGCTTCTGTGTAGTCCAGCATTCAAATTCAGAGGCTGTTCTCTCTCCTCTCAATGGGAAAGGGAGGGTGGGTTTTCCCCCATCCCCAATGGATGGCATTTCAAAACCATCATGCAAAAGATGAGAAGTGTTTGCAGACAGAGCAATGAGGCTCTTAATCCATCGTTGGGTGCAAACAACTCCCCTCTGGGGCTGCCACCAGCAGACTATAGACAAATTTCAGGGAAAACATCTAGTCAGCACAGGAATATGGCACTTTGTCCATTTTATCCCTCCTCCCCTAACAAGAAGAGAAGTGTCTTATCATGCAGTGGCTAAGGCTGAAATAGATCTGATGGTGGAGACTGCTGCTCACTTCTGCTGTGGAGAGTCCTGATGGGGCAACATCTACTCCGCTAACCCACACCAGCAACACAGATTGTCATGAAGTGTGCCTGGGAGATCAACGTGGAAAAGCTCATCCCCTAGAGTTCAGAGGGTGTGTAAGAACTCTCCAGTATTTTCCATCCTCCCACATAAAGGGACATGAGGTTGATGGCAAGGCATGAACTGTTGAGCTGCCCAAGTCACCTCAAGGACAAGTACTGGGAAACTCGACTCAGGAAACATTTACAACTAGAAAATCCAAAGGAAGATCTTTTAAAACTCAGTGTATTTGAAGAGAATGGGGAGAGCAATAACTTTGGTTAAGAGACAAGTGGTAAGCCAGGAAGAGCAATTTGGAGTCAGAATTTGGGCCACCTAGAAAGCCAGCTGAAATACACAAGAAAGGCAATGAGGAATGCATCTACCCCTCAGGATAGGTGAGCAGCACTGCAGGGGGAGGAGGAGAAGAATGGCAGTCAAATACCAAATAAGAGCTTCCCAAAGCCCTCTGAGATGACTGATGTCCTTTTTCCTCCCTCTCTTATCTGTGTCAAAGAAATTCAGATTGCTAAAGATAGGGGTCATAAGAGTAGGTATTTTCTGATTTTTCTTCAAACTATCAAACAAAAGATGTGACTAAATTATCTAAAATCATTCAGTTGTCTAACAAAGGGATGGATCACTCTTTGGACCCATAATGTTTTCCTCTAATCCCCTGATTTGGACAGGAAGAGAAGGCATCAGAAAAAGTGAGCAAGTCAGTGTGCTGATGGTGGGAAGGCAACAGGTCACCTGCTAGAGCTCTGGGGAACTACAGTGAGGGTCAGAAAGACTGAGCTGGGTGTGAATTGCCACAGAAAGGCCACAGAGAGTGAGACCTGGTAAAGGCCATTGCTTTTAGGAGTGACAAGATCACTGCTGAATTTGTGAGCTCAACTGCAGCTGAGTTTCTCTGAAGGAAGACAGATTGAAGGAAAGTGGGTGGTGAACAACCAAGACAAAAATTTCTGGCAAGTGGGAGGACAAACACAGCCTGTGTGTGTATGTCTGTGTGTCTGTGTGTGTGTGTGTGTGCATGGAAGAGTGTCCTGTATTTAATACTGTGCCAGAGCAGACATTCTTACATATCTCAATTCTAACTGCATGGAAGTGCTTGGAAATTATCCAATGGAAAGAAAAGAACAAGCAAAAAATAAATGAGGACAAAATGGAAATTAAATGATTTCTGAATGAACATATCCAAATCTGAACTACTTAATTTTGCAGAATAGATGATATAGTACTAACTTTATTTTAGAAATATATATGCAGGGTAACCTCCCAAAAATGATATTCACTAAATAAATTTAAAATGCAACTAAAGTAAGAGGAGAATGAAAGGCATATAAATGAGCAAGTCTTGAAAATACATTTATGAAAAGGTGAAGGACAATGGTAGCATCAGAGTGTATCATTTGTATTAAAAGAAGCTAAAGGGATAATAGTTTGCCCAAGATATAAAATATATTAAACTGTAAAACAGTCTAGAAAATGGATTCAGGAAAATTATAGCAATAAGTTCTCAAGTCCACTTCTAAAGTAGTCCCTAGCCAAATACTGTGTCTACAGGAAGAGAAAAATGTCTTTATTAAATGTGAAAATGTATCAATTTCCAGTAATCTAAAATGGTGCATTTAATTTAAAGGTGCATAAACCTAAAAGGTAACTAAATACTGGCAAACATGCATTACTCAAATCAATACTCAATGCAAGGAAGCCAAACATCTCACAAGTTCATAAACATTCACAGGGACAAAAATGTCATACATTTTCATCTGAACTAAATTACCATTTGAAACCATTATCTCTTCACATCACTAAATAACCTATTTATGCTGCACTATCTTTTTACCTGTTTAAGGTTCATGTTCATGGCAATTTAAAGCCCTTCTAGCACTAATTAAATGTTTGATGTAACACTTTTGGTTTAACTTACAGGTAGATCTTCTCACTTACACCCATTTCTTCACTGAATTATGGAAATAATTTTATTAGTGCAGAATCTCTCTAAACAGAATGAGATTCAAGTAGTTTATGCAAACATGCTTCATCACAGAATACCAAATGCAAGATTAAAGGGAAAATTTACCTTAGTTGGATATTAATTTCCCCCAAGAATTTTACACTATACACATTTGAAAAATGCCTTACCTAAAATGTTAATTTCAACTCTTCATCTTTGTCTAATTGTAATATTTGATGCTTTCTTAGGATTCAACAGGATTTCACATTTAGGTAGTGCCTTATAATGTAAATTTAACTCTTTTCTCCTGAAATTACTCATTAAATTCCTAGTTTGCATCTTAAAATTTTAAAAAGAAAATATGTAACTTAGAAGCTGTGTAGTTACTCTCTAATATACAAAATTTCAACTGTAAAATATTTTTAGGATAGCACCTTTTCACATCCAGAGGAAGTCAGACCCTATCCCTGAAATAGTACCCTAACACATTAAAATACTAATTAATTATGGAATTTTTTGTTAAGCACCTAAATGTGATACCCAAAGTTAGCAAGATAAATGAAACCTATCTTCATTTCCAACATTTTAATTTTGTCTGTGTATATGTGTTTTCACAGTCCTAAATCCTCTTAATCTCTGTTCTACTTCTGCCAATTAATAACACCAAGTAAATATAACTGGAAAATTCATAAGAAAAAGAATCAGAAATCAATAATCTATTTCCTTATGCATTTATCAAACATGTAAAAATAAGGCATTTTATAAAATGTTTCATATCTATGTATTACTAAGATTTCCTTACACATTTTATGATGAATATCAAGCTAATTCATATTCAGAAGCTGATATCTTAGAGTTTTTCTCTTTGGTAGCTATCAAATCATTTCTCAAAGTCTATGTCACTGATACACAGTGGTTGCCTCTGTTACACACACACACACACACACACACACACACACGATCAAAGGTTAACTGGAACAAAAGTAAAGATCACACAAAATAAAGCTTGGAGTGCTTGTGACCTCTTTTTCATGTTGTCACCTACTTTCTCCATCCTCAGCTCAAGCCTGCTCCATCTGCCTAATTATAAGCTCAAAACCCTCTGGGTGGTGACTGAGTCTATATTCTGCACTGCACTTAACACATTTTTCATGCTCTACAAACTATTAATAATAACAGCAGCCATAACATATACTTTTCTTAATATAAAAGAAAATACAGACCTTACAACTGCCACTTATTCACACTCCGTAATTCTTGTAGACTGAAAGTAATGGTTACCACCTCTTCCTTCTATTCCTTTGTTAATTCTCCTTAACATACAATATTGATTTTTTTTCTTTCCATAATTTACTTATCCTTCTACTTCCTTTATCTCTTACATCTAATATCTCATCCTAAATGCTTAGCCACATTTCTATTTTACTGGCAATAGTTACATTGCACTAAAGTAGGGTTTCTCGCACTTGGCACTGTTGACATTTTGGGCTGCATAAATTTTTATAGTAGAAGCCATCCTGTGATGTAGGATGTTTACCACATTCCTGGACATACCCACTCCATTCCATTGGTATACCTCCTAATTGTGACAACCCAAAGTGTCTCCAAACATTGCCAAATATCCCCTGGAAAACAACTTCCCTGCCAGATGAAGATTCAGTGCAATGTATCAAAATAATTCTTTCACAGTATCACATTACTGGAGCTAATACAGAATAAAATATGTGAAACTTACGGGCTGGGAACAACATTATATCATACCTACATAGATCCTAAAAATATTTTGAAGGTGCAGATCAAGTATTTAAGAAGTCTAAAGTAATACAAGTTAATACAAGCAAAAGTAAGTAAAATTCCAATATTGAGGATGATTTGGTGACGAAAAAAAAGAGTTCTACTACTTTACTTACACGAGCAAACCTGAAACTGAGCTCTAAGTAAAGCACTAGCTATGATTTAAGACCAGCACATCTTAATGTCTAATTAAAATAAATCCTCCTAACAGCACTTTTATAAAAATCACTTAGCTTGTTAAAACATATAAAATGTTTGGCTCCCCTGAGCTACATTATGATTAACGTATATTCAGAGATGAAAAAAATGCTTCTCACTTCACAAGGTCACAGTCCATTTCAAAATGAGCTATACTTCACTATTTCCCAAGACTTCTTTGCTTCCCTCATTAAACTAGGAAAGACCCCCCTACTTTTGAGCTTTACCATAAATCTGGATACTGTCACATAGCATTTAATCTCCAAGGCATTTGAAAAGCCTTATAAATTACAACCAAAATAACAATAATTTTTTTCAATTTTCTAAAAGTTTGTTCTCACCAGTAATCATGTTAATATCATGTTTTAAGCACTAACACAACTAGTATTAAAGGAATACCCGAGGCATTTGGACTTTATTGGAGACTCGATGAGATAGTGCTTAACTGCTTGGGCTCTGCGGTTGATTCAGCCCAAGTTGAAGTTCTAGCTCCCAGACTCTCACTACCTGCATGGTCTTGAGAAGGTGACTCTGTCTAAGTCTCCTTTTCCTTGTGTATGAATGGTGATCATTTTTGCCCTTACTTTATGGAATTTTTTTGAAGTTAAAGCACAAAGTCTTTAGTATATACTTCATACGTAGTGCATGTTTAATAACCTTTAACTAGTATTACTGATTGATTAGTGAGTGTGCTTCAAAATCAGGATTCTCTCAGGTGAGAAGTCCACTTATCTGCCTCTCAAACCTATGTGTCCCTATATTTCTTTGTCATTCCCCTACTCCAGTTTCTCAACCAAAAATACCTGTTGTCCTCATTCCCTCCATTGCCCTCACTATCACCAATTCCCATCTAATAATAATGAAGCCCTACAGCTCCACCAACTTCATTGCATCATCCCAAGTAATGTGCTTTTACATGTTTCATCTCATGACACCTTCAGCATCTTTGATAGATCTTATTCCGTTTAGTTTTTTTCCATCACTACTGCCCCTGCTTGGTTGAGCCCATTATCTTCTATGCTCTGGAAATTTTTAGGGGATTTCTAACTTGTCTATTTACAATATCATCCCTACTTTGATCCTTCCTTCAGTAAAGGCAGGACATTTTTCTAAAATGCATGTTCCCTACATGACAGATGACAATGTGTCCCTAAATCCCTACCTTCAGGATAAACTCCAAACCTCAAAGGATAACAGACAAAATTCTCCATGACCCGAGCCCTGTCTCTCTATCCCATTTGCCCACAGTGCTTTCCACATCAACCCATATCCTAACCATAGTCAACTATTTCCAGGTCCCTAAAAAAGTGCATTCTTCCTAATACTTCTGTGTGATTAGGACTGTTGCCTGGCATGTCAGTCTCCACACATCTGTCTGTCTAGCTCACTTTCAGGATTTCTTTAAGCCCTCTCTCTAAAGCAGTGTCAGAACAGTCTATGCCCCAAAGATGCTCTTTCCTCTGTATTCCCTACCCACAGCTCCCTTAACTTACATTAAGGAGGTTACTACTGCATTATAGTGCCTGCAGCTGTAGCCCTGTGGCATCCGATCCCGTCAGATCTCGGAAGCTAAGCAGGGTCAGGCCTGGTTAGTACCTGGATGGGAGACTGCTTGGGAACACCAGAAGCTGTAGGCTTGGGAGAAGGACCTGGCAACCCCCTCCCAAAAATCAGTCTGCCATTGAAAACCCTATGAACAGCAGAGAAGTACTGACAATAGTATTTTCCCTGTTGTACAGAGGGTCGCTATGAGTCGGATACCAACTCGACGGCACCTAACAACAACAACTGCATTATATCTTTTGGCTTCCTTATCTGTTACTTTCACCAAAATTTATCAACAAATATTAACATAGTTTTTAATTTTACTTTTTATTACTTTTTAAGAGCTAGGGATAAAACTCAAGGTCTGGCACGTTAGGCTAGTCTTCTGACACTGAGCTACATCCCAAGCCCTCAAATGGTCTTTCTTCAAAATAATTATTCAGTACGTGACACACTGTTGTCTGTTGTTAGGTGCCATCGAGTTGGGTCTGTCTCATAGTGACCCTATGTACAACAGAACAAAGCACTCTCAGACTCTGTGCCAGGCACATGATCTTTTTTATGTTTAAGCTCATTGTGGTAGCCACTGTGTCAACCCATTGTGACACTGTAGGTACTCAAAATCTGACCATATTTTAGAGAATACATAAAAAGTCTGGATGAATAAAATGAAGAAATAAAGTGAATTTTGTGGACATGTTTCATGATGGTCAAAGGCATAATCAAATGGCATTTTTAGAAGGTTTGTTGTTGTTGTTGTTAGGTGGCATCAAGTCGGTATCCGACTCATAGCAACCCTCTGTTCAACAGGGGAAACACTATTGTCAGTGCTTCTCTGCTGTCCATAGGGTTTTCAATGGCAGATTGATTTTTGGGAGGGGGTTGCCAGGTCCTTCTCCCAAGCCTACAGCTTCTGGTGTTCCCAGGCGGTCTCCCATCCAGGAACTAACCAGGCCCGATCCTGCTTAGCTTCTGAGATCTGACGGGATCGGATGCCACAGGGTTACAGCTGCAGGCCGCTTAGAAGGTTTATGTACCTAATATTAACCATAAAGGAAACTGCCTTTTAATACAAGACTAAAGATTTACAATATGAAAACGCTTTTTTTTTTCAGATTCCATCTCATAATTTAAAAACTGGAAGTCTAAACAATCGAACTGTGGTACTTACACTGTTTTGAGAAACCAGTGAGGCAAAAAGAAGGATACCAATTACATTTTTTATTCTGAAATTTCTGACTCCCCCATGATACTTTGTAATACTTCCTAATTTATTAACAAACCCTGGTGGCAGTGGGAATAGCAATTGGGAAGTGAACAACACATTTATTTAGTTCTAAGATTGATGATTCAGAGGGTGGGGGAAGAGGAGGCAGCTATTTTGATCAGTCGGGGGTCTCAGTGCCTTTTGTATCTGAGCCTCTGTTGGTCTCCAGGCTCTTTGTAGTGCAGGACTGTGGGCCATGTGTCTCTCTCTTGCTGTCTCTGCTGACAGCTTCTCTCTGTGACAGCTTGGGGTCTCAGCAGTGATGTGTGAAAATAAAACACAGGCAAAAATTTAAATGGGAATTTAAAATTGGAGTTTTATTTTTGAAAGGTTTGAATGCATTAAAACATTCAGAAAGCTGTTTCCCTGGTGGAGCTCATAGATTAAGGCGGAGTAAACAAGGACAAATCAAACTCAGTCATTATTTCACACTCATACCATTTCACACTCAGGCTTTGTATCACCCTGGCTGTCCTTAGTACCCTGGCAGTTCTCGATTAACTGTTCTGTCTTCAGGTAATGACAACTATTTGACCTTTCCAAAACCATAGTTGCACAAAAGTTAACATCCACTCCATCAAATTTACATTTCTTTTGTGATGTGGTTTGCTCCTTTAAGAGAAGTTTAAAACAAAAGAATTATTTTGGCATAAAGTGAGGAGGAAGGAAAAGCTATATACGTCTTCATTTGTTCATGATTCACAATCTCTCTCCCCCCTCATCATTCTCTTTTTCTCCCTCTCTCGCTCTCTTTCTCCTCTCTCTTTCTAGAATCAAAGTTGAAAAAAGGACAAAAGAAAACCCTGCCAAGGTGTCCATTTGATAGTTTTCAATCATAAATTTGATATGATATTTAAAGCCACGTTTGCATTATAGAGAATAAGATTCCAGAAGTGAAGCAGAGTATACTTCTCAATCCCAATCTCTCAACTCCTTTTCAGTACGGATGGTTTTGAAACATATTCCATATATCCCAGTGTCTTGGCAGAACAGATTCCCCTTTGTGTAAAACTGTAAGTATATGGCCACAGATATATAAGACCACACAGCACATTGATGCCCACTTCAATAGCAAATAAAATAAATGACATAGTATGGAATCTATTCTCTAAAGTGTGGCCTTAAAGTGAAATCTAGCATTAGAGCAATAACTTGCACAACCTAAAATAAAAAGTTTTGGTAAAGAACAAAATGTATGCAGATGTGCACCAAGCAAACTGTCCCAATAATGTATAAAGCAAGTCATGTCACAATGCACATCAAAAAAACAATCTCAGGGATGTCTGAAGTAAACTAATGTTGGGATGGAAATTGATATGTAAAGAAATAGAAGGTGGTAGCACAAGTATAGCAACCCTTAGCCTTAATAGCCAATTTTAAACATTTCATCTTTACAGACAGATACCATAGTTGCTTCCTATTGAATGCCTGGGAATTCTAAAGCAATGAATCCTCATCCTATATTTAGCATCATCCCCCAAATTCCAAGAAGTTTGTTCATTAGTATGCGATGTCAGCAAATCATGTTCTCTTAACTTGGTTTCTGATCTGGAAATTGAGATGTTTAAAATATATCTCCAAAATTCTATTTCTAAAATTGTTTCAAAATTCCTCAATTTTCCCACCATTTTTGTTGTTATTAGTTGCCATCAAGTGAGTGTCTGACTCATAGCAACCCTATCTACAACAGGCAAAATACTGTTGTCGTGCCTCGTTGCTATTCATAGGGTTTTCAATGGCTAATTGTTTTTGGGGGAGTGGTCAGGTCGTTCTCCCAAGCCTTCTGCACCTGGTGTTCCTAGGCAGTCTCCCATCCAAGTACTAACCAGGCCCAACCCTGCTTAGCTTCCAATATTGAACAGGATCCAACACCACAGTGATACAGCTGCAGGTGGCATCACTTTGAGGAAATGATAAAAGCCAAGATGGCTACTTCTCATTCATTATGAATACCTTTGCTCTCTCAGAAAATGATTTCTGTGCAAGTCTTCCCACCACTGCCATGGGATATAAATGAAGCTACAACTGTACATATGAAGATACCATAGTACAACTTGAATTCCTAACCCAGTGTTAATTTAAAATTGCTAAATTTGGGCTAGGAACTTAGCTCAGTAGCAGAGTACTTGCCTAGCATATGTGAAGACCTCAGTTCAACTCCCAGAGCCATAAAATAAAATGCAATAAATAAACCTCAATGTATCTAATTGTTTTAAATATAAATAAAATAAAATAAAATTGCTAAATTCTCTTTTAAAAGGCTCAACAATTATGTTGCTGGCAAAATACAAATCGTTTAGGTAACAAGTATTGATGTCCACTACTGAAATGCAAAGGTTAAACAACAAATAGTAATATGATGTTTTCTCCTGGGAGATATTTTCATAACTTAGATCATGGACAAAGCTTTTGTTTCTCACCTGCTCTGTGTTTCTGCCTACTGTGCTTGAATTCAACCAGAGTCATTATAGCTTACTCTTTAGAAAAGCTTCAGTCATTTATCCAGAATAAATACAGCATGATATGTGCATTGTATAGCTTGCAATTTAATAGAAGACTTCCAATTTTATAAATGTACTAATTCTAATTGCCAATATATTATATATTATACTGCATATCTATTACAGAAAAGATAATCAATTGACCAGGAAGTAAATTTATCTCATTAAAATGCTTAATTCAATTCAATACAGTAAGAAGATTAAATGTAATGTTGAAACATTACTTACAAGTCTTATGTTATATATTAAATAATATGGCTTTTATTTCTACTGCATAATTGGAAATATATCATTTGTTATATGATGTTATAAAACTCAGCTTAATAGAAGGGAAAATAAAATAAAGAAATTGAACTGAAAAACTGTCCTAAAAGCTGTAAGAAGAATAAAAAACATTGGAAAACCAATGGTGAAAGAATCCACAGTTTTGAATTATACCACCTGTTCCTCCTTGAAAGCTAATTAAAATACACCTTAGGAAACATAATCATCTAAAACTTTAATTACATCTCTTCTCTTCCTTTATTCCTCAAACAAAAAAGGACTCAACTCCCACAGCATAACTTTTTCAGTCACCTACCTTCTCCCCTGTGGATCCTTTCTTCATGATATCATAAGTGACTGCCCACCTCTCCACATACCATATATTCTCAGTTCTAATCCTCAACCTTTCAACAGTTCTGTTGTTGTTGTTAGGTGCCATCAAGTTGTGTCTGACTCATAGCTACCTTCACAGGGTTTTCAATGGCTATTTGGGATTGCTTTGGGATTGGACTGCCAAGTCCTCCCATATTTACAGTGCTGGGGATCAAAGGCAGTTCCTCAGAGAGTGCAGCACAGCACTCTACCAAGTGAGCTGAACCCAAGCCTCTTCAACAGTTCTAAAGGGCTATAATATCTGACATGGATTAGAACCATATGCAGACTTGGATTCCAAGATTCTAATCCGCATTGATTTTGTAACCTTCTAAACCTGTTGAAAGGGTGCAGATCAGATTCAAGAATATATAGTTTGTGCAATAATGAAATTCAAAGCCTGTATAATTTCAGAACTTATTAAAGTCAATAGCAACTTTATACTTATTTCTGTATTGAATATATCTATATCTGTATATAGCCTGCAGCCTTAGCCCTGTGGCATCCGATCCCATCAGATCTCAGAAGCTAAGCAGGGTTGGGCCTGGTTAGTACCTGGATGGGAGAACGCCTAGGTACACCAGAAGCTGTAGGCTTGGGAGAAGGACCTGGCAACCCCCTCCCAAATATCAATCTGCCATTGAAAACCCTATGCACAGCAGAGAAGCACTGACAATAGTGTTTCCCCTGTTGTACAGAGGGTTGCTATGAGTCAGATACTGACTCGACGGCACCTAACAACAACAACAACATATCTATATATATATAACACACATGTACATCTATATACCATATACATCTACAGTCATACCACCCTGGCATCCGATCTCTTCAGATCTCAGAAGCTAAGCAGGGTTAGGCTTGGTTAGTACTTGGATGGGAGACCTCCTGGGAATAGGAGGTGCTATAGGCTTAGGATAAGGACCCAGCAGCCCAATTCCAAAACAAGCATCCACTGAAAATCCTATGAATAGCAGAGAAGCACTGACAATAGGGTCAGGCATGGCACAATGTCTGGTATTATTTCATTCCATTGTACATAAGGTCACTAAGAGTTGGACCCAATTCAACTGCCCCTAACAACAACAACATATTATATACAGTGCACAAAGATATATCAACATTTACATGATCTAACTAAATATGGATAACACTTAACTGGTAACATTCCCCAACCAGAATATAGTTGGTGACATCAGGTCACCAAGACCACTTTGTCAATGTACAGGTATGTGTAGGATGTATAGATTTCTTTTCTTTTTGTTGTAAGTGGCTTTATGTTTTAGTTTGAGCCTTTCTTAAAATATTTGTCTGTTTTGGTTTTAAAATACATATTTATTAACATTTTATAAATAAAATAAAAACTCATAATTTATTAAATTTGTTAAATTTAAAACTGACAATAATTTGAAAAAATTCTTGATATTTAAACTCATTTCTTAATATTTCTAACAACATTTGTTTAATTATGGAATAAAATATAAAATATTAAGTGTCAAAGTTAGTATCACATTTTCTGCATAGCACTTTGGAACAATGTAAGCATGCAGGCTTTTTGCATTCAGTACATGAACAAAAATGTAAGAGGCACTTATTAACTGTCTTTAAGAAAAAAAAATAACCACTACAGGCCGCTAAAAGATGTCTGAGGGTTTCAACCCTTTGCCTAAACCTGCAGCCTCTTTGAATTGGGAACCACAATCATCCACATCACTCACATCTTCATCTAATTCATCTACTTAATTCAAAATTTTTGTACAAACTCTGAAGATCAAGGATAATCAGGCTTCATAAACATACACAATCATTTGGATGCCATTTTTCAATATCATTGCAATAAGAATTATAATATGGCATTAAAAATAAATGGGATCATAATTAAAAAATAACTAATATATCTGGTGACACTGGTCTTAGAGATCCAAACTCTCTTGTGTCTTGTACCACTTGGACCACTTAGTGAATCAAAATCACACACACAACTGCCTGACTGGTAGGCCTAATTTTAGGAAGATGCTGAAGAGATGAGCACACATTAGCATGTGCAAGGTGAATGTAAATACGTCTCCTGGATCTTAGACCCATTTGTCAATAGTTAAGTAATGATATGTATATACATAAACTACCAAAGCACATATTTCTGTATCTTTCCATTCCAGAACAAATTCCGATATGCATCTGTTTGTAAACATGCTATTTGATGTTCAGAAATAATTGTTCACGGAAACAGTATTACATGTTTCCCCCTAATTCATCAAAGTCATCATATAGTTACAATACTTGTCTCATAGAGTTGTGGAGCCCAGGAAGAGGAAGCCACACTGTGTATTAAAGAGAAGCACCATGGAAGATTGGGAAGAGAAAGAGGAAAGAACATATCCTCTTGCATTTCCTAGGTTGAAAACTGAAAGAGTCACTTTTTGGCATTTGTCCTCCCCTTCCTCCACTCATCTTCTGTCTTTGCTGGTACCCTCAAGTGCCCTCCTCCATGTTTAGCCTGCAGACTTCTCCTTAGATTACATCATTCCAAATCATTCCTAGGGCTAACATTTCCTCACTTTCCATGATCCATCATCCATAGACCCAAAAACTCAGTGTCGATTAACTCTGATAGTTATTTTGAATTAATTCTCAGATAATGGTAAAGCTGATATAACCACAACAAACATGTTTACCTATATTTTTTCTTAAAGAATATGCATGCTAATTCAAGTTTTAAAAGGCAATTCAAAGAACTATAGCTAGTGAACAAGAAAAGACTCCCAGCTCCCAAGAATGTGCATTGGCCATAAATAAGTTATTTTTAATAGAGATATTTGACTCTAACATTCATATGAACATGACCTTAAATCTCTCGTCCTTGCATATAAATTCATTTCTTCATTTTCATTGTTATTTCCAGCAAAATGTGAATACAAAAAGCAACAGAAATAGTGGTTTAGTGATCACCTTCCTCATTTAAAACATAATACCTATGGTTTTAGCTATATTTTTAAATATAAAATGTTTCCCAATACTCATGTTTAAATGCTTGATCCCCAGTTAATGGCTCTGTTTTGGGAGGCTGTGGAACTTTGGGGAGGGGGGACATAACTGGCAGAAGCAGTCCCTGGAGGCTTTCAAGGATTTACCACACCTCTGATTCCAGTTTGTTTCTTTCTCCTTCTAGTCTGCCCCAATGTGAAGAGCTCTGCTCTAAGAGGGCTTTGCCATCACTATGAACTGAGACCCTCTGAAACAGTGAGCTAAAATAAATCTTTCCTTCCTTAAATTATTGTCAGGTATTTTGTCACAGTAATGCAAAAAGGTAGCTATATTTTTGGAATTCAGTGCAGTATTTGAGGTAATAAAAGAGTTGGGTAGCTGGTCATGGTAGACAAAACAGTGCATAATGATCTCCAGAAAGCTCTGAAGACATTTCTCACAAAACATGTACAGATTAAAAAAAAAAAAACCTACTTAAATATAAAACTACCACCATTTCCTAGTCCACACTTATGAGCCAAAGAGGAAAGCAGTATCGTACTCATTGGGACAGCAAAACAGCAGTATGAGCACAGTTGTCATTTACTACTACAGATTGTAACAATGCAGAGAATGTATGTGGCTCATGAAAACACTATAAAAATGCATTATGTATTAGGTAAACAATCAATAATTGTTTTAACAGGAGTGATGTCTAAGTTAGAACGTAAATTTATTTATTAAAGCCCCTTTCCTGAGATTCTGACTCCTGCAGGGATATACACTCTTAGCATGACAAACACCAAATAACTACAGGAGCTCTCATAAGGGTGCCTGAAATCTGGCTTAAATAATTAATGCTTTTTCACCCTTAACTTACACCTGTGGATATTTCTTTGTCAATTACTTAAGCCAAGGTGTTATCTTCATCATACCAATTCATTGGTAAAGCATTTCCTGTATTAAAACATTGGACAGAATATCACATTTGAGGAAGCTAAAATGGAGAAGATGTGCCTGAGTACATTTTCATTAAATACCAGATATTTCTGAAGATTAATTGGGTGCTTTCTTTCCAATCTTCAAGTACAAGAAACAGATATTCTTTAAGTCTTCTCACTGAGGCCTTTTATGGGATGCTGTTGGTTGCTTAGAGTTGTATGTTTTCAGTAAGGGAGGAATTTTCACTGTTGTGTTGCTGTTTTGGTTTTAGCATTTGCTTGTTTTATATTCAAGGCAATGACTAGAGGCTTTAATAAAAATGTCTAACTGCTGGGTGTGGTGGCACATGCCTGTAATCCCAGCGACTCGAGGCCTTGGGTTCAACCCCAAGTACCACAAAAAAGAAGAAGAAGAAGAAGAAGAAAAGAAGAAGAAGAAGAAGAAGAAGAAGAAGAAGGAGAAGGAGAAGGAGAAGGAGAAGGAGAAGGAGAAGGAGAAGAAAAAGAAGAAGAAGAAGAAGAAGAAGGAGAAGAAGAAGAAGAAGAAGAAGAAGAAGAAGAAGAAGAAGAAGAAGAAGAAGAGAAAAAGAAAAAAGTCTAAAAGTTTTTAAATCTGGATTCTGAAGAGAAGGGTTTACATCACAATTCCAACAGCAGCATTTCAAGTCATTAGTATGTCCACATGATTTTCCACTTTAATTTTTATGAGAGGAACATAAAGAAAGAGCAGTAGGCTTAGAAGAACATGAGGGTCTGGTCTAGCTCAAGAAGGTATACCAGTTTTCAGGGCCATACTAAAAGATGTATTTTCTACATGTGTTCTGCTATCTCTACAACAGAATTATATTAAAATCTACTCAGATCTGACTTTGTGTTTACGATGTGACTGCCAGGTTTGAAACCAAATTTTTGGAAATAGAGAAGAATCTGAAACTCTGTAAGTTTGAGAAATAACACTTAATAGCTTGAGTAACCATGTCTTCCATGGACTCTCTCATTTCTCCAAAAGAAAAGAAAAAAGATTCATTACCCCCCCACACACACACACAGGAGGACTAGGATGAGAAGGAAGGATAATGAATAAAATCTTCTTGATACAGATAATCTTCTTGTGGCAGACTATTTTCCAAGGAGTACATGTCCCACCACACAAACATCCCTCCAACTGGCATCCCTCCTTCCTCTTATATCTGGTGGGGGTTGTGACAGCCCTGGCCAATAGACTATGCTGGAAGTGATGCTATGAGACTTGAGAGGTTAAGTTGTAAGGGGGTGGTATCTTTTGGCAATCACTTCTCTCTGCCTTTCTTCTGCACCTGCAAGAACCTGTGCTTTATGAGTCCAGAGTTACTATGTAAGAATTCTAATTACTCTGAAGCCACCATGCTGGAAATAATTTATGAAGATGCCATGACAAGATAGATAGATAGAGAGAGAGAGAGAGAGAGAGAGAGAATGTCCAAAAGGGCCCAACATCAACCAGGCAAAGTGTGGTTTCCAGTGACTCCACCTAGCTTTGCAGAGTCTTCCTGCTGCACCTCAAGATGCTGTGGAGCAGGAAAAAAATATCATTTCTGCAGTGCCACCTGAATTCCTGACCTAGAGAATCTGTGAATATGTTTTAAGTCACCAAATTTTTGCATAATGTATTACACACCTATTGTAACTGAAAGACTTCCTACATGTGTTAATTGCCAACAAACCTAATGCTTTGCAAAATATGAACATTTGTTACAGGCTAAATCTGTATTTTGTGTATCATCATTTTTCTCCTCAGCCATTTGGCAAGCAGACTCTATGTTAGAGATGAGAACTATGGGGCTCAGAGAAGTTAATAATGATCTAATGTCACACAGCTGAGAGGTGAAAAAACTGGTCCTTCTCATTGCGAAGACCACTATCCTCCTCTGTCCTTTACTACCTCACCCTGAAAGTCCACATTGCAAGAAAAATCCTAAGGCTAAGGTCCCAGCTATAGCCCTGAGCTCAATAAAACTACCCTCATATATCTCTTTTTTCAACTAACCTCGGTCAAAGACACTAAATCATATGACTTACAGACTAATTCTAAGTTATATCTATTTCTAGATGTGTTGAGGCAAAATAGCACAAGAATAAAGGAATTGTGTTAAAGTTGATTAATAGAAAACTATTTTGGAAGAAGATACTTATTTGGAACAATATTAAATGTGCATGCTGTGTTTTGATTTTAAGGGTTACAAATTGCCCTTCGACAAAAGTGCTCCTATGAATTATAATTACATTCATTTATTTCACAATGAATGTTTTCATTCAAAGAAATTTACTGCTCTCTGTGGGCATATGATTAATATGCGTGTCCTCAGAAAATATTGACAAATTTTACAATTCTAAAGAGAGAAAAAAACTGATCAGCTTTCCATAGTCCCAGGTTGTTTTGAGTAAATTTCTGCACCTTTCATGATGCTCTTTTGGGGATGGAACATGTTTGCATCAGGAGTTGGATGTCAAAACACCCTTGTGTCCTTATACTTTCAAGGGCAAAAGCATCACATTGTTATTCCAATGGATTGAGTTTATAAAAAGCCAGGCTCATATTCTGGAGCCTTCAAGAAAAAGCTTTTCTTTGGCAGTGAATGAAAACAAAGGCAAAAGATGAAAGGAACCATCTTTTAAAGGAAACAAAAAGGCCTCTACAAAGAAGTATATAAATGTAGAAAGCAGGAAAAAAAAGTGCATTTTACTTGATGTGAGAGTAGGGACACAAGAAGGACCAAGGGACCAACAGGATTTCTTGATTAATATTGTTTAAAATTGGGGGAAGGGAATCATATTTGAAGGTTCTATGAATGAACTTGAGAGCCAGGAGCTTAACACACATACAGCCTCAATGTTTTCATTTTGCCGGGTTCAAAAACTCCTGTGGATAATCCTTTCATATAAAACAGAGTTAGTATGATGTGCTTACATCTAGGCATTCAGACACATCAGGAACAAATGGAAATCAGCTAATATTTCAGTTTAATATAATATCAATAAGTGGCTAGGATGACTTTTACCATGAATGGTCCATTTGTAAACTGACTGAATGGTGGATTGTATAAATAAGGTATTGGGCTAATGACCTAGAAAAGTACACAGAATCAGAATTGCTCAATATGGCAAGCAACAGCATGCCCATACAAGAGGAACAAACCAATATAAATGAACAAAATCTAATCACATCTTCATATTCAGACTGAAATGTTGCCTACAAGAGTACCTTAACATACAGTGCTTTTCATTTTTTCAGTAAAATGCCAAAAGACCACCATGCTTCCCTTTGTTATGCCTTTAAAAATAAAAGGCTCAAGTCGGATTAGACTGTTTTCTTTTAAATTCTAGTTTCCGTTGTTTGCAGAAGCACATTTTGAGAAACATCTGTCCAGCATGGCTCTTGGGGAGATGTTCAAAAACAAGTGTCCTCATTTGAATGCTAAGGGACTCTCCTAAGGGAAACAGTAGTCCTTTGAAAGCAAACAAACACTATCAAAACATCTACAATCCTTGAACTTCTTAGTCAAGTTCAGTGCACAGTGCACAATATGACCCAATTTCATCCTTAATAGAAAGAAAGAAAGAAAGAAAGAAAGAAAGAGAGAGAGAGTGAAAGAAAAGAAAGAGAGAGAGAAAGAAAACTTGTCTGCTTCATTAAGACTTCTAAGGCCTCACATTGTTTTCAAACTAAGAACTTAAGTGTTCAGTAACCAATTAATTGTGAGGCAACATTGGCCAAGTATAAGAGTATGCAGAGAAAAATTCATGATCAAGCACAGCTAACCTGGAATCAGAATTAGTGTATAATACACATGTAAAAAGGCATACATGTTGGATTTGTTTATGTTGATGAGGGGTCAAAATCCTCCAAATTCAGATGCACAACAGAAATGTGTTCAAGTAGAATTAAAATGCACTCTAATTGTCACTGGAGAGAATCCAGGTTGGTTGTTGAACATGACTATATAATACCTTATCCCCTTTAATCTTTACAAAAATTTCATAAAGTAGGGAACAAATCTACCGAAGAGATGAGAAAAGAAGAATCAAACAATCTGAAAATATGCCTGTGTTCATCCAGCAACTATACCTGGCAAAACTAGGATCAGAACCAGTAATTTTTACTAAAAGGATCACGAATTCAACTCTACAAATTGGCCATCCTAATAGAAGTAATAACTAAGAGTAACATGAGGAAATGTTATCTGTAATTTACTGAAACTTCATACAAAAAATAAAATCAAACTAAGTTTTGATGCATGTAAAAACCATCTGGTACAGGTTAAATGTTGAAAGCTAGCTCTCAGGAATTTATTCATTATACCAAGACTGAGAACCAAATAAAAGGACATAAACTAGATCAAACTTTTAAAACTCTTTAACTTCTCTACAAAGCTCATGTGTAAGATATGGGACTTCCTCTGGGAGAGAAGAATCTGTATAAGATTGTTTTTCACCCCCTTGATTGAAAGCAAATATCAATTAAAGTTCTCTTGTGAGGACTTCAATATAATTCAAAGTACCAGAAAGACACTGGACATGTTCTAAATGCAGCCAGGGAAGCATTACTCAAAATTATACCATGTATATTGCTTGTTAAATCAAATTCAGTTCTTAGATTTTATAGGTTTCAGAGAATATCTGGGATGCTTGCTGGAAAACAAAATTTTAAAAGGCCTTATTCTACATTTGGTTTTAAAGTGCCTCAAGTTTTCCCAATTTTGCATATTAAAGTTTGTCACAGCCTGCCTCAAATCTTTGCCAGAAGTTGATGAGAGATGGGAAAAAAATTCTAATAGAGTCAAGGAAAAATAACCCTATGACATTTTCATAGAAAACCAAGATGAATGTCTTTTAAAGAGAGTTCAGCAAGGAAAACACAGATCATGTGTTCTAGGTATGTGATGTGACCCACATGGTTCATGGGGCTTTAAACACTTGATATGCTCCTCCTGAGGGGCCAACATCAATAAACAGCAGTGTTTACTGTGACTGCAGTTACAGCCAAGGTCCGATGGAAGTGTGGGCTCTGTGAGCCTCAGTCTAGTTTTTTTTTAATGTCAACCAAGAAAACTGACCTTTGTGGGTACAGTACTGCTATCCAAAGCTAATATGTGAAATGGGGAAAAGAAAAATATCAAATTCTGAGTAAACCTAGGAAGAAGTCCTTAGGTAAAAGAGGAAAGTTAAATTTTTCCTAACAACTTTTCTTTCTTCATGGTTATTTTCACATTTCTTATACTTGACATACCCCCTGTGAGGTTTGTATAGACAATCTCTACATTTGGATCATGACAGGTTTACTTCATTAAGAAATAAGAGGCCTGGGTTCAAACTCTTTGCTGATTACCCATGTGTCATTTCTCAAAATATCAGAAAAGTAGGCAAAATGAAAACACAAAGCAAAACATAAACAAAACAAAACAAAACAAAAACCTGGGTATCTGGAAAGACAAAAATAAAACTACAGGATGTACACCTGACTATGAAGAGAAGAATCTTTTCCCCTCTGTACTGATTAATTTACTTCCTGGTACCTGAGGACATACTGGAAGACACTGTGGAACCATAGGATATAATATCTCATTTGGTTACCTCTTTTTGAGAAGATTACTATTTCTCTACATATTGAGTTGAAGAGGGAAAAGTTATCTGGATAGAATGCCTAAAACCTAGCTCCTAAATATCATAAATCCTCCTGCAACAAAATAATATTAGGTTAGTTTCTCACACACATGACTTAACATAAATTTCTATCAAATATTTAGGTCTAAAATTAATCCAATCTACTCACCAACAGAGACTAACTTATTCAAGGGAACATAGCGTATTTCTCAGAAAATGAAACAAAATGCCCCAAAGTGATGTTAAAATTAAAAGATAGTAGGAAACTGATAAAGAGGGAGGAAAAAAGCATAAGATAGAGAGAAAAAAGGAAGAAAACTATTAATTCACAATCGTACTGAGAAAATGTCTGAGATATGGGAAAATTCTGGAAAAGCATGAAATATCAAGGGCTAATTTCTTTTTTCAGTACTGGGGGTTGAACCCAGGGCCTTGTGCTTCCATGCTTTGCAAGTGCTGGACCACTGAGCTGCACCCTCCCCCCATTTTTTTACTTCTTAAGATACAGTCTCACTAGATTATGTAGACTGCCTCTGGTCTCAAAATTGGGATCCTCCTGCTTCCACCTTCCAAGTCCCCGGGATGACAGGTATGTGCCATCATGCCCAGCTCAAGGGGTAAATTTTTGAGCAAAGTTTTTTCTCACACAAATTTAAAGATGATTGAATATATTACTTTTCTACTTAAAGGTAATTTGAATTAACAATAGTTCTTCATATTAATGGGATTCAGTGTGATGTTATGATATACATTTACACTGCAGAATGATTAAATCAAGTTAATTAACAGAACATCTCCCATACTTACCATTCTTTGTAGTAAAAACAATTAGAATATTAATGAAACCTTTCCTGTATTTACCATTCTTTGTAGTAAAAACAATTAGAATCTACTTTTAGCAATTTAAAAATATACAATGCATATAATTTCAAAATTCAAAATATACCTAAGTAGTTTTATTATTTAAATACTTAGGTCTCATTTTTAGCTGATAATTTTCATCTCATTCTCAAGTACTCAGCAAACTAAGTGGAGAAATGGACTTTACTGAGATGTTTCTACCTGCCTTTTCCCATATCAAGAAAAGCATTAATGAATCTTGAAAAGGTAAGTCTTTGTGAACAAGGGAAAGAAAATTACTATTTCTTTCTTAATTAATAGTCCAGAGCAGAAAAATTAGAAACTATGAAGGGGAGAAAAAAAGAGTGAACGGGAATTAATAAGTCACTCCTGACACAATTATTCTTCATGGATATAACCCCAAACATTCCTCATGGCTACTGCTCTAAAATATATATTGTGTCATTTAACCTAAGAAGGACCCAATACAAAAAAGAAGGAAAACAAATAAATAGTGATTAAGGAAGTCATTGCCTGCAGCATACCACTGTGGCTTCCAATCCTGTCAAGATCTCTGAAGCTAAGCAGGGTCGGGTGTGGTTAGCACTTGGATGGGAGACCCCTGGGAACATGAGATACTGCAGACTTGGGAGAAGGACCCAACAACCCACTCCTAAAAATCAATCAGCCATTGAAAACTCTATGAATAGTGGAGAAACACCGGCAATAGCATTTCACCTGTTGTGCATAGGGTGCTTGAGGGCACCTAAAAACAACAAGAAGGAAGTTGTTTATCCAAACACATGGCTATACACTATTTCTTTTCCCCTCCCCACCCTACTCTGCTGTCTCCTTGGGAAAGAATCTCTGACAGAAAAGCCCAGAGCACCATGAAGGTCTCCCAAGCTATTTCCCCTAAAAACAAGTAAGACAGTGCTGTTATCAATTATCATGTCGGTCTTGAAGAACGGATACAGACAGTTTAGGGATACAGCAAGATGCAAAGGAGAAAGAATTAAATAAACCTATTCTGGTTGTTCAAAATCTCAATAAATCTTACAATTTCAGAAGTCTTTTGACACCTTTATTATCTAAAAATTCTACTCAATTTAAAGGTGCTTTGCCTGAGTGCTCTTTTGGTGCAGACAGCCTTCTGAATTATCTTTTGAGGTTGTGTCTTTTGAGGAGAATCAAAGAACTCAGACAATTTTACCGAAGGATTTTCCAGCTTACTTAAAATAACTTGGTTATGACTTTCATATTTTCGTTGTGCTGTGATCAAATACTACTGTAATCTAACGCAAACTTTATACCAAAAACAACTTTAGGCTATCTTATTCCTTCCTATTAGGACTATCTCATGCCAAGAACACACTGGCATCTGTTTGAATAACAAGGGCTTTGAAACAGTACCAGTCAACACATAATCATGTTGTTTTTCCCTTCATTGCTCCCAGTTCTTTCATTCTACTGAATATCCCTGAGCTCAGAACTAAGGACACCTACTGACAACATTATTTTATTGTTCTCTTTTTGGGAAAACTCACAGTGTATCCTAACAATATCTGAAGACTCTTCTCATTTGTGTTTTTGATCATATCATACTTCTTCAGACTCTCAAATAGCTTCATAATAGTTGACAAATAAAAGATTTTCACTCATACAAATAAGATGAAGCAATGGAAATACATTAGACTATATAGGCAGAGGAAAGCTGGGAGGTGGATTAGAGAAGGCTTTCTGCTATAATCAACAAGCCACAATTGGACACCATAAAATTTATTCTTCATTCATGTGTTAGTCTGTTGTGAGTTGTAGGGAAGTTTAACTCAATGTACACATTCAGGAGCCTCAGTGTCTTCCATTTGCTAGTTCCACCATCTTCTACTTCCACTGGATCCTGTGCCTTTGACCAACAGATAAGAAGATAGAGACAGCATGTCGAAGGAAACCCTATACTCTGAAAACACCTTAGTGGATAGGTGGACCAACTCATTTCTACCTGTTTGCAACCACATTCCATTAATCATGACCACATCTTATGCTATGGAAGAAGGAATGTGGTCTAATAGTGTACTTATGAAAAGAAACTGTATCAGTGAGCAATAGCAACCTCTACCATAGAAGGCTACTTTTAGCCATAAACTTTGACTTCCAAGAATATTGCAAACTGATATTTACCTTATCTGTCCTCAAAAAGCTGTTGTGAATATCTAAATAGCTATTAATGTGACACAGGATTAACATCCATAACATATAAAATCTCAAAGCAAAACTTAACAGAGAATTGTTGTTGTTGTTGTTGTTAGGTGCCGTCAAGTCGGTATCCGACTCAGCGACCCTCTGTACAACAGGGGAAACACTATTGTCTGTCCTTCTCTGCTGTTCATAGGGTTTTCAATGGCAGATTGATTTTTGGGAGTGGGTTTCCAGGTCCTTCTCCCAAGCCTACAGCTTCTGGTGTTCCCAGGCTGTCTCCCATCCAGGTACTAACCAGGCCCGACCCTGCTTAGCTTCCGAGATCTGGTGGGATCGGATGCCACATGGCTATAGCTGCAGGCTAACAGAGAATAAGGAATCCAATTTTTAAGATGGGCAAATGATATGAAAACATACTTCTCAGAAGAAGAACTACAAATGGCCAATAAATGTATGATACAACATTCAATGTAATTAACCATCAGGGAAATGCAAATCAATACTACAGTGAGATTCCATCTCACCCCATTGAGAAAGGCTAATATCAACCAATCAATCAATAAATAAAAATACTGACAAAGATGTGGAGAAAAAGAACCATTATACAATGTTGGTGGAAATGTAAATTAGTGGAAGTTCCTCACAAAGCTAAAAATAGAACTACTACATGGACCAATAATCCCAGTCCTAGGTATATGCTCAAAGGAAATGAAGTTAGCACACATAAGAGACAATACCATTATCTACATTTATTGTGGCACCATTCACTCTATGCAAGTAATACACTCAGCCTAAGTGCCTGTTAACAGATGAACAGATAAAGAAAATGCGATATATATACACAACGGATTGTTATTCAGCAACAAATAACAAAATCCTGTCACTTGCAGGAAAATGGATGGAGCTACAGGACAGCATATTATGTGAAATAAGCCAGAAACAGAAAGATAGATATTGCTTGTTTTCACTCATACGTGGTAAGTCAAACAGAAACACCAAAAACAACAACTAAATGACCTGAAAGTAGAGGAGGGATTACAAGAAATGAGTAGGGTGCTAGAGTGAGAGAGGGGCAGTATGGAAGGAGGGTAGAACAATGCACTATGCATGGATGTATGAAAATATCATTGTTATTGTTGTTACGTGATGAAAATATCAGTGAATCCTATTAATATGTACAATTACTACATGTTAATAATTATAATGATTAAAGATTTTAATGACAAGCTTTTGTAAGGATCAAGTAAATAAGAAATGTAAAATAATTTTTAAATTGTAAAATGTTATGTAAATATGAGACATACTGGCCTGCAGACATCCATAAAAGATTATTTTTCTTTGAGAATTCATGAATATAGAAATATTCTTAGTGGTTTCAGGCCTTCTGCTGAACCATATTTCCATCAAAAGCAAATTCTTTCTTATTCATAGGTTGATATAGCAAATTAACCTGCTCCTTCAATTTTAAATTTTCCCTCTGGTTGATAGTTGCTTTAAAAAATAGTTTTGAATATGTCTCAAGAGTTTTTTGTAAATTCAATCAACAGGACAAAGAAATACAATTAAATCAAAATGTAAAAGTTTGATTGTAAACTGAGTTCACTACTCAGTTATGGATCCTGTTCACTCACACCGGGGTTAAAACCAGTGTGATTCAAGCCCAGGCTCAAAAGATGAGCAAAATACGTATTGCATGTCATAGAAATCTGGTATAGGCTTAAAATAGTCAAAATTGTAAACACTACTTCTGTAATTGTGGTATTATATGATTGTGGTGTTATATACAATATATGCAGTGTTAGGCTTTGGAGATTTTGGGAAACTAGCTGATATCCTTTCCTTTGCATCTGAAGATGGAACTTGTGTTTCACAGTTTCTCCCATTATTTACAAGACCACCACCATAACTCCCACCCACACTGTTCAAGTAGCTGTGCAAATCATAGTTCCTGAATTATTACTCAGCTGAGCAAGGAAACACTTCTACCTTTTCCTTATCTTCTGTGAACCTGAAAGAATCCTTCCAGACAGGACCATTCCCTATCCTCTCCTGACAAACATATTCTTTTTCACCATGTTAGTGTTTCTCAATGAAAGCAGACAGGGATCTCAGAGACACAGAAAAACCCTGCATCCTCGTAGCACATGGCCAAATACAGGCATGAGGGTACTTCAGTTATTAGCATTCACCATGTTATTTCATGTCTGCAGCCATACCACCCAGCATCCAACCCAGCCCAATCTCAGAAGCTAAGTAGGGTCAGCCTAGTTAGTCCTTGAATGGGAGACTGCATGGGAATACCAGGTGCTGCAGGCTAGGGAGAAGGACCTGGCAATCCATTCCCAAAACAATGATCCATTGAAAACCCTATGAATAGCAGAGAAGCACTGACATAGTGCCAGGCATGGCACAGTGTCAGGGAGGTTTTTGCTCTATTGTACATAGGGTCATTATGAGTTAGACCTGACTTGATGGCTCCTAACAACAACAACATGTTATTTCGTTTCCCTAAATTCTTACTCTTCACAGGCACACTGTGAGAACTGAGGAAATAAAAAGGAGTGAGCATCCTGAAGGAGCTCATGTTATGTGAGGACACACATCTATCAAATGTCCATATTTGGTCAAAGCATTAGAAGACTGAGACATTGCTCTATGGCTATGAGGAAATGTAGCGTATTAATCAAGTTAAGTGAACTGTTTGCACAGAGCTGAGTTACTAAACTACTTTGTATATATTCACATGTTCATTACTCTGCGAAGTGCTATACAAAAAGCAAAACAAAACCAAAAAAAGCAATGCTACACTCAACAAAACAGGCCAACAAAATAACCTGGGTGGGGTTTTTATTAGCATATTTGAGTAGCACGACTTTTTTCTCCATACATTTGTCAGTAGCACCATATTTTCTTAAATATCAGGTTAAATACACTAAAGTAGATATATGGGTTACAAAGAGGCAGGAAGTCTGCAGATGCATTAACAATTTAAAAGTAATTTTTACTTCACAAAAGTCTTGGGAATCACATCTTCCTAGGGACAATTCTCAGTGTACTATCCTAAAATGAAAGTCTCTGACATCAATATTCTAATTCCTGCACTTTCCAAGTCTTAATTTAAATAATCAGGTAAATCTCGGGATACTTTGCCTAGATGTGAAAAGATGATCTATTTAACAGTAAGCAATGTATATAAAATAAGAGAATATACTTATAACACACAGCTAATAGAATTTTGAGTTTAAATGAATAACTTTCTGGAAAAGATGTAAATTACCTAATTTGACACAAGAAGAAATGGGAACTCTGAACAGAAAAGAGCCATGGGAGAAAAATGGAAAGGTTGTGATTTGTTTTTCTTTCTTCTTCTTTAGCAAAACCTATAGCGGTACTCAATTAAGGGAAGCTTCTGACCCCAAAAGAAATTTACACTCATAACATTAATACTTACACCAACAAAATCTGATTTGTCAGTCCCACTGAGATATAAATGCTCAGGGGTTTTGGTATCTTTCCTAGAAAAGTGGAATTTATAAGAAAAATATTTTTATGAAGGACTGGGATTTGACTCAGTGGGTAGAGTGCTGCGCTGCAGTCTCTGAGGTCCCCAGTTCAATTCCCAGCACTGCAAAAATGGGAGAAGGGCATGGCAATCCACTTCCAAGGCAATCCCAAAACAGTCAGCCATTGAAAACCCTATGAGGGTCGCTACGAGTTGGATACCGACTCGACGGCACCTAACAACAACAAAGATGCCCACTAGCAAAAGATAAAATTGACAAAGAATAATACATTCTCTTCAGGATTAAAAACACTTGTTCTCTGCATTTGCCAAGGAAACTATGTGCTTTTTCTTAGACATTTGCACACAAATTCAGCAATTGAAGCAAAGTTCAAAAACTTAAATCTTGATTTCTGTTTTGAACTGTGAATAATAAATATCTTTTATCTGTTCATGTTGGCAGTCTGTATACTCGCTAATTTCTCTTTGTTTAGCATTCATTTGTTTGTTTGTTAGGTACCATCCAGTAGGATCCAACTCATAGTGACCCTTATAGGGTTTTCAATGACAAATTGTTTGGGGAGTGGGTTGCCAGATCCTTCTTCCACTTTTGTAGTGCTGAGGATGGAACCCAGGGCCTCAGAGAACACAGAGCAGTGCTCTATTAACTTAGCTAAACCCCAGCCCCTTACCATTCATAGCTGCTTACATATTAAAATAGGTTGCTTTTGAAAAATAGAGTGCTTGTTTTCTTTCTCACTGTGGAGCTTAGTGGTTTGGGATTGCAAACTTTGCTATTTCTTCTTTGTTGTTCTTAGGTACCCTCGAGTCAGTATCAGACTCACAGAGACCCTGCATACAATGGACAAAACACTTCTGTCAGTGCTTCTCTGCTGTTCATAGGGTTTCCAATAGTGGATTGATTTTTGGGAGTGGGTTGCCGGGGTTCTTCTCCCAAGCCTATATAGCACCTGGTGTTCCCTAGCGGTCTCCCATCCAAGTACTAACCAGCCTGCTTAACTTCTGAGCTCTGACGGGATCAGCTGCCACAGGGCTATGGCTGCAGGCATTTCTTCTTTAGTTGACACAATAAACTTATATCTGTTATAATACTTTTGGTTATAGTGAACAAAGCTCCCTACTAAAAGTAATGAGGATACCTTCTCTCCATAAAACTTGAGGCAGGGTGGTTCCTTTAGAGACTCCATGACAGGGTCAATTGTTCCATCTCCTCCCACCCATCTGTCTGTCCTGCCTTCCTCACTCTGTTGGTGTGTCCTCTAAGACTGGTTCAACTCAAGATTCCTGACTGCCTACAGCAGATCCAAGCACCACATACAGAGGAAACATTCAGGAGAACATTCTAGGGGAATGTGCCCGGTAGTCCCTTTCTTGTGAATGAATCCTGTCTTGAAAACGTCTCAAACCCTCTCTTATGAGTTAAAAACAAACAAACAAACAAACAAACAAACAAAAAAACCTTCTCAAAAACTCCCCAGCAGATTTTCTCTCATTTTTCATTCACCAGAACTGAATCACATGCCCATGGTTAAGTACATCACTTTGTGGCACAAGGGCAACCCCATGTTTTTTGGACCAATAGGAGTCATCATTAAAGGCCAAGTCACTCTTGGCACACACAGCCACTTATAATGGGCGCAAATAAAACCTGAGTAATGTTAGTAGCAAACAAGGAATTTTTATTTTATTCCAGTTAGGCAACCAATAACATTTGTCAAATAGTCTGTTTATATACATAGACATTATTAAATGTCAATTTGCATTCCCAGGAATCATTCTCATTGGCAGGTCAGTTGCATAAATGATTATGTATAACTCCTCATAATTTATACTCATTTTATTCTATTTTCCCATCTATCAATCAAAGCTACTACAGCTTAATCATAGAATCACAAACTTCTAAGGTCAAAGATCCTTGATAATTAATAAACTACTCTCTGATAAATCAAATTATATTTTACATTTAGTAGGAATGCTCATTACTGAAGACAATCTTCAATTGAAGTTGTTTAAATTTTTATTTTTTCAATATCTACTTGGAAATGACTGTATAGAAATATAGGACTGATGCATGTACACTCATTTATCATTTCCCTATTACCACCATATCCTTTTGAACTTTTAAATCATCCAGACCCAAACAAACATTATCGGTCTTTACTCGATAAAGGTTTTCTATTTGATCCCATAAAATAACACAACATCTGACAAAGAGGGTAAAAGCCCAGCCCCAGAGGCACTCAAGAAGATCAACAGAGATATTTCCAGGTACAGCATGGACCAAAATCCATTCTCACTTTATTTTTCATGATAGCATCAAAAGACAGAGGGTAAGAGAGGACATTATGTGGGAAACCAACAGATCTGGCTCTCCTATCCTTGTTTTGCAATAGATTTTCTGCCAATGCCCTTTCCCTTATCTTACAGATAAGGGGTTAAACATCTCAAATGAAATTCAACTCCTTCCCATAACTCATTGATTCACTCAGTTATTTAACAAATACTTATCGAACATCCACTTTTGTCAAGCATTATCTGAAATTTTCAGTGTGTGAAGATAGACAAAGAGATTCCTTTCAACCCTGTAGTCCTGAGGTCCAGAGAAAAGCAATAATCATATAATCAAAATATGAAGTGTTATTAATGAGCTAAATATCATGAGGGGCTGGGATTTAGCTCGGTTTGTAGAGCGCCACTCTGCAGTCTCCGAGGTCCCAGGTTCAATTCCCAGAACTGCAAAAATTGGGAGAAGGTCCTGGCAGTCCACTCCCAAGGCAATCCCAAAACAATCAATCATTGAAAACTCTGTGAGGGTCTCTATGAGTCAGACATGACTTGAAGGCACCTAGCAAAAACAAACAACAAATATTATGAAGACATAGACAATAGTACAATAGACAGATCTACTTAAAATGGTCAAGAAAAGCCTTGAAGAAGAGGGGGCAGGTGAGAAAAAATGACTTTGATAAGCAAGAGAGAATTCCAGGAACAGGCAAGGCTGTGGATGACAGCATCAAGACAATTAAAATGTAGTGTGCAAACCAGGAGGTGAAAGGGATACAGGAAGACACAGGAACACAGGAGCTAGGTCACCAAGGGCCTCATAAGGCAAGGTAAGGAGTTCTTTATTCCAAGTCAATAGCTTTCAAAGATTCCATGGATCCAGGCAATTTGCTTGAGCTGCATAAGGTTCTGAGAACTGTAAAACACTGTTTTGTAAGTATCCCTGCCCAAATTGTCATCAAATATTACTACAACAACTGAGGTATGCAGAAGAAAGAGGTACTGCTATTTTGAACTTTTCAGTAATTGTTTCTTCATTTGAGCTTTTCTCTTTTAAAAAATCAAATTGATTATAAAAATGCTCTTGGCAGCATTTGAACATTTTCTGGCCTACCAGAATTGTGTGTTGCTTTCCCTCAATAAACACAAGACTGTTTTCTAAAGTATGTAAAAGTCAGTGCCCAAGAAAATCATAACCACAGAATTAAGGTCAAAATTAAATAAAACAGTTGGTTGAAAATGAAAGGATGGGTCTCACTTCTGAGGACTGACTATACTCAGAGAAAAAGGTGGTGCATGCCTGTAATCCCAGTGGCTCTGGAGGTGGAGGCAGGAGGATCTCAAGTTCGAGACCAGAGGCAGTCTGCGTAATTTAATGAGACTCTGTCTCAAAAACTAAAAAAAATGGACTGGGGGGATGCAGGGGTGGCAGCTCAGTAGTACAGCACTTGCAGAGCATGTAAGCACAAAGCCCTGGGTACAACACCTAGTACTGAAAAAAAAAGAGAGGGGCGAAACAGGCTCTTAAATTCTCTTTGCATTACTATCACCAACTTAATAAGCAGAGAAATCTCGCAATTCAATGAGATACATGGTGGGAATGTTTTAAGTAGAAAGTATTCTTTACTTGATGGGGTTTTCAGATGTACATCAGTTGCTTTGGGATTTTTTTTTTTTTTGAAGGTTACTGTGTGTGTGGGAAACATGTCATTTTATGTGAACAACATTATGTGCAGGAAGCATAAATAATTGGACCAACTATTTAAGACTTTCTACCAAATCTTACTGGTAAATGAGGATAATCATTTAAATAATATTTCCCTTAATTTTCCATTCATTACCAGAAAGTACATAAACTATCCAATGGTTACATGACCACAGGTGGCTGTTCGTTTCTGAGATCATGGACAATAGTACTCACATTCCCTTGCAGTCTCTGTTGGGAGTGAAGTAACACGGGGTCCACAATAAGCACTCAGCATAAACTTGTAAATCTTTATCATCCAAAATTGTATACAAACATAAGGCTTTACACAGTTTTTCCATTACAGCACAGTTAAATGTAACTCATATAGATGCAATGAGGATCAAAACTGATCAGTTAGGTATTATAGAAGTAATAGTTATTGCATAGTGAAGAGCTCCCAGGTGTTGGTCATTTACTCTGCACCAGATGTGTGAGTAACTGTGTAGCTTCTAACAATGTGTCAATTTTTGAAAATAAGAGTAAGAGTCAAAGACCAAGGAGAGGGTGGTGGAAGTAAAAGAATAAAATATTATAGTTGTAGCCATATTGTAAGTTCTAGAAGAACTATTTAAACGTAATATGCACACCTCATCTCATGGTATCAATGGTTATACTATGTAAAAATGGTGTTTATTTATAAACAAATAGATCCACTTCAATATCCCTCAGTCATTTTCTCCTAAAAGTTTTATCTAAGCTTATACTTAAGCTCTGTTGAGTTTCCTAGAAAACCATAAAAGGGATCTATCTATTGCAAGAACTTCAGTCCAAGTGAATCCTGAGAGAGTTCTACACCTGTGGCTTCATATTGAAAATGCCTGAAAACTCCCCAGGCAGAGCATGCAAAAAAAATTGGGCCTTTTTGCAAGAACGTAGACTGCCTGACACTAATCCCTCTGGTTTGGAATTGTGCAGGGCAATCTCCCTTTGTTATCACTAATTTTCACTGTTCTTGACTTACCCGATATTTCTCACTGCTCAACACCCATAAAAACCTTCTTCAAAATCACAAGAATTAGTAAATTACAAAATCCAAGAAGAATCCTGAAGCAGACCCTGACACTCTCAGAATGCTCAGACTGGATAAAGATAAAAGATAATTGAGTTACTAAATGTGGAGTCATAAGAGTTACCATCAAATGTAGTCTCTATCTATTGAAAGTTATTTCCAAATTTTTGCAACCTTCCTATAACAAGGGAATATACAGATGCTCATGGCCCTGTGACTCATGCTGCCTCCTTGTAGGGAGAGCACACTCCCTGTCATAAATTTGTCCATATGCCTTGCTTTGGCCAATGGAATCTAGCAGACATGACACGCACCAGTGTATATGTGTATGTATGTGTGTGTACACACACACACACACACACACACACACACACATATACACACATACATACATACATATATACATATATATACATATATACACATATACATATATACATATATACATACATACATACATACATATATTTTGTGGTGGTGGTGGTGGTGGTGGTGGTGGTACTGGAGAGTTGAACTCCAGGCCTCACATATGCTTTTTGCTAGCACTCAACCACTGAGCCATACCTGCAGCCCATTTTTTACTTTGTATTTTGAGACATGGTCTCACTAAGTTACACAGGCTGCCTCTGGCCTCTAATTTGCAATCCTCTTGCCTACACCTCCCGAGTTTCTAGGTTTAAAGGCATGCGCCATCACACCCAGCAGACACACACCAGCTTTAAGCAGTTTTCATGTCACTGAGTTGTTTAGCCCAGTCTCTTGCTTTCACTTGTTACCATAAAATGGTATGTGCCAAATAAGTGCTGCTGCTTCAATTTGACTCCCAACATAAGACAAACATAGATTCACAATACTCAGCCCACAAGGATGAAGTAAATGCTTATGATCATAGCCTTTGCAATTTAGAGGCTGGTGTCACGGAAGCCAAGCTGATTAATATGACATGGTAATATTCATTTCCTGAATGTCAGATATAAATTGAAGAATGATGTCACATTTGGGGTATAGTAAAACAGAAGTCATCCCATGACATTGTCTTTGTGCTAGAATCACAGTTAGAAGGATTAAATCATGGGTGATTTGTGAATATACTCATTTCTCAAAACTACTTGGTAATTTGAAGCTAATACTTGTACTAGAGGGCTATATTACCTCATAAGCTTCTTTTTTGTCTAATATGGTAAAAGTTATGTAGTCATAGTTTAAGAGTACAAAAAAGGGTAATTTGGTAAAACTTTGATGTCAGAAAAATCTATTCTTAACTGGAAAACCTTACTTAATTCACAAATGATCCTTGTATGGGAGACCTCAAACTCAAATACCAAGAGAAACATGGCAGTATTGATAAGCCTCATCTCAAAACTCACTGCACACCCACAATAGCAGAAGTGCCTCCAGCCACTAGACAAATCCTTCATTAGGAAAGAGCCTCCATTTGAAATTGTGAATCTCTTTTTGTTCTTTGATTAGAGGATGAATTTCGAATACCTTATCAGAATTTTTGTTATCACAAAGTACACACTTTTTTTCCTAACTTCTGAATAATGAAAAAATATAGAATTTATGATCCTTTGAGTGAATTTCTAACAAGTAATGAAATTCAGATGAACTGTATAATGATTCCTCATTTTCTTTATGAAACCTATCAGTTCAACTCTTTGCCTTGAGGACAGATGCTAAACAGTTGCTCTGGCAAGTTATTAAATCAAGTTTCTGGTTTTATGCAGGGCCTTTCAACATATCCCCCAGGGAAAGATCAGGCAGACAAAGAAACTCTATCGATATACTGCATATAATTACAAGTTAAAAAGATTAATTCATGAAATAATCTAAATAGATAGTATTCTCAACCAGTCATTTTCACTGTAAGCATTTAGGGGCATTATCCCCCACATCCCTAAGAACCAGAATGAAATCCCAGTACAATGGACCATTTAGAATACACTTATTTAACAAAGGAAAAAGGAAAGTAAACTGATTCCACTGGACAGCTTGAAAATAATCTTATGAAATCACATTAAAATTAAAGCCAAGTATTCTTGATTTATAATCCTCCTTGGGTAATTCAGTGATTCATGAATATAATTTTATATATGAATGTTTAGTAAGTGTTTAATGTACTAGATAACTGAGCTGTACAAAACCAATTCTTTTCTGAAATGTTTTCCATCACATTGTTTTGGTACAAACCTTCTTGTAAAGAAAGGCCAATGCAATAAAACATCAGTACTGTACGGTGATATTTTGCATGATTAGGTAGTACATTGTATATTAAATTCTACAGAAGGCACAAGAGTTCTCTGCTGTGCTGAGGGCAAAACCAGAAAATAACCATTTAGTTGATCCTGACTGATTCACCAATTGAAGCCTTCTGTGTTTGTATTTTTGACAGTACAACTTTTTCAGCTATCAGAAATGCTAGGAATCCATTCTAACATTTGTGATGGCTGCATTCTTAAAATGTGGGACATGTATTAACACATCAGCAATTTATGAGCAATAATACAATTGCTATGATCATTTTTAATTTTCTTATGACCCTATGTGTCATTTCAGATAGTTTATATTTTTAAGATTTCATTCACATCCTCTTCACAGCATGTAACATTCTACGAGTATAAATCTTAACAAAAACTAAATAATTTTATCTTTGGAATAAATTATTACTTTTGTTTAGGAAACCATGCTGCCATCAATAAAATGTGCCTAAACTATTATTTTCTATATTGCAGTAAACTCTTCAATTCCACTTAAAGAAAAATAGCCAACAGGGGAATCAAAGGCAGCTTTTCCACTTCAGAAATTTCACAATTAGCTAGGTACAGTGGTGCACATCTGTAATCTCAGTGACTCAGGAGGCTGAGGCAGAAGGATCACAAGTTCATGGCCATGGGACATCTATATAGCTTAGCGAAACACTGTCTGAAAATAAAAAAATAAAAAATAAATAAATAATGGACTAGGTGTACAATCCAATGGCACAGCACTTGAAAAGTATATGTGATGCCCTGGGTTCAACTACCAAGTACCAGGGGGGAAAAAAGAAATTTCCAAATTGTAAAATAATTGCTTTATCACCAAATAATAATATAATTCATTTCTCTATAGAATATCTCCCTCTACAAGAAGCATTATTCAGTTTCACTAGAGGTCAGCTGTTAACAGCAAAGATGTATTGTGAGGTGCTTTTCTTATTTCTAAGGAGAAAAATACAACATTGTATTAAAGAACTTTTATCAGTCATTCTTTCATTTATTAGTGAAAATAGGCAATTGAATCTAGAAGTACACAGAAGATGAAAACAAAAATCTTTTCATAGGGAATAACTAGAAAAGCACCTTGATTTTAACATCACTGAACAGTGAACACACACACACACACACACACACACACACACACACGCCAAACACAAGATCTTAAATTGTATTAACTCATACATATCACTTTCAAATAAATTCTAGCCAGCCAGGTGCAGTGGTGCATACCTGTAATTCTAGCCACTCTTGAGGCTGAGGAAGGGTGATTATTATTACTAAGCTAGATGCCGCCCACACAATTTAGCAAGACCCTGTCTCAAGATAAAATTTTAAAAGGGACTAGAAGTGCAGCTCAGTGGTACAGCACCTGCCTAGCATGTACAAGGCTCTGGGTTCAATCATCTAGTATGGCACACACACACACACACACACACACACACACACACACACACACACACACACCAAAAAAAAAAAAAAAAAAAACTTTAGCCAGTGTAGGAGTTGCTAAAAGCCTAACTATGTTTGTCTGAGATGTCTGTCCCATAAATACCATGGCCTTTTTGCTCACCAGCAGTTTAAATTAAGGAGAAATGTAAAAGTTAGGGAATTGTTAATGAATGTAAAGTTTTTATCTTAGCGCCATAATTGGGGTGGGGAAGAGGAGTAAGAAGAATCCTCTGGATTGTTCTAGGGAAAAATAAAGTATCCATCCTGGAAAGGTAAAACAACACACTTAGTAGCTCAACTCAATTATTATAATGACAGAAAATAAGTTTGTCTATGTTAGTGCATAAAGACTTCCCACTATTGGTTCTTTCACTCGTTCAATGCCTAATTCTTACACATTTCCCAGGCTCCAATTATTTTAACCTACCTGAATGCTCTAAAGTGTTTTCCACAGTACTATATAAATGACTGCCATCATTAGGAAGAGAATAATCTTTGTAGAAGTGAGTTTTTTTTCCAATAAACTTTATTTCCAAACTTTGTTTTCACCTTACTGGATGAGGGCTTTTTCCTCATCCATTCCTCAACATATTAAATGTCTTTCTGTCTTTTTAGAAGGGATAAAACATAGTCAAATCATTTCCTGATAAGACAAAACTTACTTATACCTTGTTTTGGTAAACTCATTTATTCACTTGGCTTTAAACCTGATAAAAAGTCTTGGCAGATCAGTTTTGTTTTTTGTTTTGTTTTGTTTTTTAATATGAGTTCTCTCAATTACTTTGCCTGGCTTTAGTACACTTTGCTATTTTTTGTAGCTTTTGTTTTCATCTACTTTTTATAGTTTCATCTCACCCTCTCAGTCATTCATTTTATTTCCGGGATCTTTCAGAGGGTGAGGGGGTCTTAGGTTATATAAGATGTGTGGATGCCAGATTAATAAGCATTTTAGAGCGCATACAAAGTCAAAGAAAACAGACTTTGAGTGAGGTTATGGGTCTTTTGTTTGGAAAAAGTACTGCATTTATTTGTTGCGCCATGTCCTCTAGCTGTTTTCTGCCCCCAGTATTGTGGGGCTCAGCTTAAGGCTTTGGGTCGTATACATGCTGTGCAAATGCTCTGCCACAGAGCTGCCTTCCCAACCTCTTTTTTATTTTTATATTTTGTTTTAAGAAAGGGTCTTGCTAAGTTTCACAGGCTGCATCTGGCCTCGAACTCGCAATCCTCTTGCCCTAGCCTTCAGAGTCACTGTGATTACATGCATGAGCCACATCATCTAGCTTTTCTTTTTCTTGTTCCTCTGTTGGATCAGGCTAGTTGTGGTTCATTTACTCATTCAACAAACATTTACTGATTACTTTCCATTAGTCATCAGAATAACTAAATATTATCCCTGTCTTTGGAAAGTTCCAGCCTAGGAGTTAGTAACAGATGCAAAAAGAAATGGGGACAGTTAGAAGTTTTATTATAAAAATCTGTAGAGGTATACAGGAGCTTCTCCCAGGGTCTATAAGGGAACACATAATAAAGGTAATACAATTCAGTTCTTCCTAAAAGCAAGGAGGAGGAGCACATTGCAGACAGAGTCAGCACTACTGAATCAATTCAACTTGATTATATTTATAAATAATAAAAAGTTCTCTAACCTCCAATTACTAAGAGAAACCAGTTAAGAGTAAATGTATTTAATCAAACCTGCATGATATCTGGTCAGAGCCTAGATCATAAAAAAATATTCCAGGGTTATACCAATTACAAACATGAAAAGCAGTCTAGACCTCCTTCCTAGACCAAACATGCAAAGTGAAGCTACACAGGCTAGTCTTTGAAGAGATCAGCAGAAAATGAGAGGTTATAATGTCTAGACACAGAGTAGTTTAAATTTTTCCTTTTGGTTAAATAAGTACTTATAATATTACATCAAAAAGATTCTACTTTTAGTTGTATGTGTTGAGGATAAATGAACACTTCCAGAATCAGAACTCCTTGTGTTCTTAGCTGTTAGGCGCTGTCAAGTCAGGTTGGACTTGTAGAGACTATGTTCAACAGAATGAAACACTCTCAATTCTGTGCAAGGCACATGATCTTTTTTATGCTTAAGTCCATTGTTGCAGCCACTGTGTCAACCCATCTAGTTGAGGGTCTTCTTTATTTTTTCCTTGACCCACCATTCTCCCAAACAAGATTGGTCTCTTCTGACTACATGTCCAAAATACAAAAGATGCAGTCTAGCCATCCTTGCTTCCAAGAAGCACATTGGTTATACTTCTTCTAGGACAGATCTGTTGGTTCTTTTGGCAGTCGATGATATACTCAATATTCATCTCGAGAACCATAATTCAAAAGCATCAATTCTTTTCCTGTCATCCTTATTCAATATCCAGCTTTCACAACCATATGATGTGACTGAAAATACCATGGCATAAGTCAGGTGCACCTTCATCTCCAAAGTGACAGTGTTACTTTTCAACACTTTAAAAGTCTTTTGCAATAGCTTTTCCTAATGCTATGCATCTTTCTTTACTGCTGCTCCCCTGGGTGTTGATTATAGAACCAAGTAAAGCAAAATCTTGGACAAACTCAATATTTTCTCCATGTATCATGAGTTGCATACTGGTTCAGTTGTAAGAATTTTTGTATTGTTGATGTTCAGGCACAATCCACATGGAAGGCTGTGTTCTTTGATCTTCATCAGTAAATACTTCAAATCCTCTTCACTTTCAGCAAGCAGAGTTGTGTCACCTGCATAACACAATTTGGTAATGAGGCTTCCTCCAATTATGATGTTGCATTCTTCTTCATAAAGTCCAACTCTTCAGGTTATTGGCTCAGCATAGAGATTGAAGAGGTATGGTGAGGTGAAAGGATATAACCTTGACTTGACTTGACACCTTTCTTGACTTTCAACATGACAGTGTTTCCTTGTTCTGTTTAAACAGTTGCCTTCTGGTCCACGTAAAGATTCCTTGTGAATACAAATAAGTGCTCTGGTATTCCCATTCTTCACAGTGTTAACCATAATTTGTTTTGATCCACACAGTCAAATGACTTTGCATAGTCAATAAAACACAGATATCATCCTGGTATTCTCTGCTTTCGGCTAATATCCATCTAACATCAGCAAGGATTTTCCTGCTTCCACTCTCTTCTGAATTCAACTTGATTTTCTAGCAGTTTCCTGTTTATATACTGCTTCAGTTGCTTGTGGATGATCTTTAGCAAAATTTTGCTTGTGTATGATATTAATAATATTATTTGATAATTTCCACAAAGGTGCCACTAGTCCCTGAGGCACTAGGTTCGATCCCCAGCACATGAAAAAATGGGAGAAGGATGTGGCAATCCACTCCCAAAGCAAACCTGAAACAATCAGCCACTTGAAAATCCTATGAGGGTAGCTATGAGTCAGACAGAACTTGAAGGCACCTAATAATAACATCTCTGTGGCCTGCTTCTCTCTTAACAATTATTCCACCCTACCCCTTCATTTCTGCCATTCTACTAGCCCACTACCCCTGAGGTCATCAACATCCCCAATACTACCAAATCCACTGGACATTTTTCAAATCCCTCATTAGCATCTGAGAGCATCTTTACTCCAAATGTCTATGCATTTAGTCTGTAGGACATAACCCTACTAGATTTTCCTGCTATCCTATGGTTTTTCTATTTCACCTGACTTGTCCTATAATTGTCTTCCATAAACTGGAAATTTCCCAAGGTTTGTGTCTTGAATAGTGGATATTTGGTTTGGTTTGTTTATTTGTATTTTCTCATCAGGGAGTTTTGTCTATTCCCATGGCTTTGTTAAGACTTATATGCAAGCGGCTCCTGATAGGTCTAGATTTGGCATTTCCAGCAGATTATTTAACAGGCAGGTCAAATTCCCAAACCAAGCTCAGGGTTCTCCATTTAACCCAAAAAACCCACACTTCTCTAAGTGTTTCCTATCTCAGTAAATGCTACAATCACCCAGCTAGGGGCTTATATGAGAAATGTGAGAATCATCCTAGACGTTTCCTTATCTCTCTTTCTCCATAGCTGAGGAATCAATTTGTTTACTCTTATCTATCCCATTGTTCTGCCTATTTCAGAAATCCATCCACTTTTCAGTTCCATAGCCACCATGGCCATAATAGTAAAAGCCACTATTCCCTCTCACTTGACCAGCTGCACTCTCTCTGCTGAATGCTGAGTTCGTGGAGCCAAAGTCAACACCACACCAGGAACTGCAATTCCCACCAGGGCTGGCTCTCCCCCTGCTTCCTGCATACCTTCCCCATCTTCCTACATACTACCTCAACTCCAACCAAACTGGTCTCTCAAAGAATGGGTCTCAATAGGTATTTCTTGATAAATGATTAAAAAATGAAGGACTGGATTGCAGAGGAGTAAAGGAACAGATAAAGGGAGGACAGGAGGGGAAGAAGGTAACTGGATTAAAATAATTAAAAAGAAAACCTACTTTTGGAATCAGAATACCTGAGTTTAAATTCTAGCTTGGTACCACAAATCTCTGGCTGGGGTTTAGCTCAGTTGGTAGAGCACTGTGGTGCAGTCTCTGAGGTCCTGAGTGCAATTCCAAGCACCGCAATAATGGGAGAAGGACCTGGCAATCCACCCCCAAGGCAATCCTGAAACAGTCAGCCATTGAAAACCCGATGAGGGTCGCTATGAGTTGGATACCGACTCGACGGCACCTAACAACAACAACAACACCAGGAATCTCATAAATTTTGAAATGGATATAAGCTTTCCCTCACAGGGTATGTAATAAAGGCTAAATGAAACAATGTATGCAAAAATCATCTATACGTTATGAAGCAAAATAGAAACACATTTGGGACATAGGAAGTATACCAAGATCCTGTTATAGAGAGAATGCAATTTGTACAGAACAAAGAAATGTGTGTTCAGTGGCTTTCAATCTTTCTTCTTCCCTCTCTATTGTTCATGAGCCACACCTACATAAATTATTACATCCATGTACAATGTTGTTGTTGTTAGGTGCCGTCGAGTTGGTATCCGACTCATAGCGACCCTCTGTACAACAGAGGAAACATGATTGTCAGTGCTTCTCTGCTGTTCATAGGGTTTTCAATGGCAGATTGATTTTTGGGAGGGGGTTGCCAGGTCCTTCTCCCAAGCCTATAGCTTCCGGTGTTCCCATGGCAGTCTCCCATCCAGGTACTAACCAGGCCCGACCCTGCTTAGCTTCCAAGATCTGAGGGGATCGGATGCCACAGGGCTACAGCTCCAGGCCCATGTACAATAGATGACTGCATATCCTATCGTCATCTCCTACAACTGCTATTTTATAACAAATTTAAAAAGGGATCACTCTTCTACATCTCTTGCTTCCCAAAACTTTCAAATTTGTGTCCTTCTTGCAAGTTAAACATATTAATTCTCTTCATAGGTGTAATCTCTTTCCTAATTTATTTTGAAACAAAAGTACTTTATACGTTTTATAAGAGTACTTGTAAGAAACAGATTATGAAAGGTTATGGTATCAAGTAATACTAGTTTTAGTTTTTAATTTTCAATTTAGTTACTTGGGAACATCTTTTTTCATTTCTGAACCAGTATTTGTATATCATTATTAGAGAAAATAGGAAGCATCAGTGAAGAGTGGGTATATATGATATACGGCTTCCTAGGTTAGAGAGCAATTAACATATTCCATCAAGAATGTTGCTGTTAGGTGCCCTGGAATCAGATCTGACTCATTAGGATCCTAAGTACAGCAGAATGAACCACTACCCAACATTGTGCCATACACATACCGTTTTATATTTGAGTCCACTGTTTTAGTCACTATGCTTCTTCCTATTTTGAGTCATGTCACATCAAACAAAAGGAGGTCCCAGGGGCTTTCCTCCAATCTAGTCATTAAGACCTACTCTACTATGAGGAAGCAATTCTTCTCCAGCCATTTCTTGAATATCTTCCATCCTGGAGAGCTCATTTTCCCACACTCTATGTGACAGTGCTTCTGTGCTACTCATAGGGTTTTCAATGGCTAATTGTTTTCAGGAGTGGGCTGCAGGGTCCTTATCCTGAGTCTGTCTTAGTCCTAGAAGGTCAGGGAAACCTCTCCAACATGGGTGGCCCTGCTGGTATCTGAAATACTGGTGGCATAGCTTTCAGCATCACAGTAACACAAAAGCCTCCATACCATAACAAGCTGACAGACATGTGGGGGACACCAAGAATAAAGAAGAATTATTTGTCATATTCACATAAAATAGTTTTAAAGAAGGCATATGCATGTCTGGATATAAAATATCTTTATAATTGTATACCACATGTTTATTGTTTCTGGCTAAAATATTTGCCATAATCATTTACCAATGATATAGTAACCACAATTCCCTAAGCATTTCTTCCAATGATAGCACCTAGGACTTCTACTTGTTTGCTGTACTTTTCCATGAGCAGAGTTGTCAAATCTATGTCAATAATAATTAAATGGCTAACTGTTAGGCAGCATTATATCCATATGTGTAAATTCCAAGCCAGACATTTGTGTCAACCTCATTTTGTTGCCTTCCTACTGCTATCTTGTCAACCAGAAAAGCACAGGACTCAAATTCTTCCAAGGAACTGCCAGACTCAGTCCAAGCAAAAGAGAAAAAGAAGCCAACTGTGAACTTCATTACTTCCATAATTCTTTTCTACATGAATATAATAAGAACAAATTATAAAAGGAAAACCTCATCATTTCTACTAAAGGATCTTTATCAAACCAAGCTTATTGTAAAAGTTCTTCTGAAATTACATATGATAGGATTTTCAAGGAGCTTTGATATTTATTCCAGTTTAAAACAACTTCTTACTGCTTTACTCTCATTTGTTTAGTTTCAGTTAAGTATTATGTTAATTATTGGATTAGCAAATCATTTTAAAAGCAACTTTAGAGACTTGAAATAACTTTGTGAAATCATCTCATATTTCAGTACGTGAAGACATGCACTCACGAGTCTTGCCAGTGCACTAGGAATCCTCTAAGTCTGCATTTTCCCTCCCTTTTCCATGCTTCTGAGATATCTTTGAAGGTTTGAAAGAACTTTGTCTATTTAGGAAACAGTGATTATCTCAAGTCTCATAACTTCAGGAAGAAGAAAAAGTGCTTGCCTCAGGAATAAAGATTTGTAGACACAAGCCAGGCAGAAATTGGTGTCTGGGTCCTTTGATGGAAATCCATGGTCCCAGAAAAGTACCCAAGCAAAGCACAGCAAACAAGGGAAGCTCATTGCCAGAGTCAGGACTATCTTAATAGATTGCCTCTGCCCACTTTAGTGGCCAGTGTTAATTAACCACAGCCAGGTTGGGACTGCATCCTGATTTTGCTGAAGCATGCCTCAGAAACAGTGGCTTGGTCCCAGGTTTATCATTACCCTTCTGTGCACTGTCCCCATGCAGAGGGCAGAGTAAAGCCCGCACCTCTCCACTGCACAGAACTCCCCAAGTGAAGAGGTGCATGAAGAACCGAAATGGCAGTTCTTATGGGATCAAGCAGAAAAGCACTGAGTTTTACTGTTTGTTAGTAAGGGATCAGCTCCAATCAATTAATGATTTAATTGCCTAGACTAATTAAGATAATGAACAACAGCAAGCCTACAATCAATTAGCTTTATCCAAACTTTCTATTTTGAGGAAAGGGCCTTGAGGATTACATTTTTTTTTCTCAGTTGCTGCAGTGAAATAGGTAGGTATATTATAGAACCAATTACAGGGGATATGATCCTACTGTACCCTAAGCAAGCCTACACAGTTATTTGAATGATTCTTTGGCAACAGGGGGTTGTGAAAAGGTGTTACCCAGACAGGCAGGACATATTTAGCTTTCCATCAGAATTGCAGATTTTAAACCAAATTACATCTCTCTACTGCAAGCAATGGACCAAAGACAGGAAAGTGTCCCTTTGGTCACCTGGCTTCTATGATTTAATTTACTTCAAAGTAAGCATGTAAGAATATATGAAGCCTCCTTCAAAATCCACCAGAAAGTACCACTGTTTCTTGATTACACTACTCTTAGAGCAAAGCTTTTCTTAAATTACTTTGCACAGGCAAAGAAGTCAGATTACATGAGAAAGAAGTACAGAAAAGCAAGCAGCAAGGAGTAAGGAGACATAGAAGACAGTGCCCCATCTTCTACATCTACTTTGGAATTTATGGTTTTGTGGTCCAATTACCTTATCATCTTTTCCCGACAAAGAGTTGTTTAATCATAGCCCATATATCAACATGATGAATTATAGTCTACAATAAGTAATTTTCAATAACTTTTTCCCCAAGCAAAAAAAATCATGTAATGCACATTAGCGTGTTCGAATCTGTCATCTCACATCTACCACCTCTCCTGGTTCACCTCTGCTGGTTTTGTGTTTGCTCTCTGTGTTAGATTATGACAAAACATGTGACAAGAATCAACTTAAAAAGAGGAGGTGTATTTTGACTCATGGTTCCAGAGGTTTCAGTCCATGGTCATAGTTTTGGCTCTGTAGTTTTGGGGCCTATGGTGAGGCAGAATATTATGTAGGAGCATGCATGGGGAAGCAGAGTTGCTCATCTCATGATGACTAGGAAGCAAACTGAGACAGAGGAAAGAGGAGCTGGGATTCTTATAACCCCTTCAAAGGCACTCCCCAATGACCTAACTTACCTCCACAGGTCCCATCTCCCAAGGTTCCACTGCTTCCCAATTGGGTCATAAGCTGGGGACCAAACTTTTAACATACAAGCCTCTGGAATACCCTTCAGATCCAAATTAAACCCTCTTTCAGTACAAAATTGAGCCATAACACAAGTTTCTTTGTCTAATGCCAGCAATGCCAAATTATATTCACAAGGGAAGATCAAATTTATCCACAGATGAAAGCTGCTAAGATTGTATACCTTAAAGATTAAGTCAGCTCTGCATGTGGCAAGACAAGCAATTCTGTTTCTGAAACCCTTCTGAACTAAAAAGAAGATCTAAATCTAAGAAAATAGAAGTGCCTTCTGTGAAATCCACATATGTTCTATAACCAGCCAATCAGTTGTTGACAACCCACTATGTGTCAAAGTGCAAGTGCACCTGGAACAGAGAAGCTGTCTAATATCACTTTCTACCTGTTGGGAGAGCTATTATCAAAAAGATAACAAGTGCTGACAAGGATATAAGTGAGGTAACAGAAACCCTTGGCCACTACTGGTAGGAATGTAAATTAGTACAGCCATCACAGCCATCAGTATGAAGGTTCCTCAATAAATGAAAAATAGAACTGCCCTATGATCAAGCAATCCCACTACTGGATATCCATCCAAAGAAAAGAAAATCATTATGTTAAAGAGGTATCTGTACTCCTATGTTTATTTCAGCATAATGCATAAAATAGGCATGATATGTAATCAACTTAAGTGTCTATCCATAGATAAGTAGTCAAAGAAAATGTGATAATATGCACATTTGAACACTTATTCAGCCATGAAAAGGAATGAAATCCTGACTATGCAATAACATGGATGAACTTGTAGAACATTATGTTATGTGAATTTAACCAGGCACATAAAAGCACAGACTATCACTCATATTGAAAATCTAAAAATGTGAATCTCATATAGAGTAGAATGGTTGTTTGCAGGGGATGGGGTAGTTGGAAGAAGGGTGGGTTAAGGAGATTCTGGTCAAAGGATACAAAATTTCAGTTACATAAGGGGAAAAAGTTTAAAGGAACTACAGTACAACTCTTAACTATAGTTAACAATATACTATGTTCTTGAAAAATGCTGAGTGGTTATACAGTTCTCACCACAAAAATCACAACTATGGGAGATAATGAATGTGTTAGTCATACCACAATATATATACTTCAAATATGTTATCTACAACAAATGTATAAAATTTTATCTGCCAATGTACAAAATATAATAAAGCAATTAAAAAATAAAGTTATCTAGGCTCTAAAGGGAGAATATAGCTACACAGCCAAATAGAAGAATCAAAAAGAAAAAAAAAGAACCTGACCATTGTTATAAAGTAGGTTTGACAAGCTAAGAGAGCACTGAATAGGGTAAATTTGAAATCAGTAAAGAGAGAGATAATTGAGGCTAACAGTGTGTGGCACAGGAATTCAGCAAGAGCACTCTGGAGCCAGACTACCTGTGCATGAATCACAGCTTCATCTTTTATTATGATCAAGCAGGAAGTAATGAAAGATAAGTTACTTATTCCCTCTATACTATAATTTACATTCTCCTCCACTCTAGAATAATAAGGATTTCTAAATCACAGCACTGTTGCTGATTAAATGAGATAATCCTTGTGCAGCATAATACATACCTATTCAATAACTGTTAGGTGTTTCCATTACTAATAACAGAAAGGCTTTCTTCCTACTAATCCTGGAAATGAGTTACTGGCATTTGGAGGTAAGCAAAGCTCTGAAAGTCTTGACTCTCTCAAATGTCTCCAGGCAGATATGTGGATAGTTCCTGTTAATTAGCAATTAAGGATCTCTATCAACTGACTAAAACCATACTTAAAGTTAAGACAAAAATAAAAACATATATTGGTAAGCATTTTGACTATCAATGCAGTTTTCAAATAACACTTCTAGTTAGTTTAGGGAAATTTTTAAAAATCCCATATGTTCCTATGTAATTAATGCTTGTGCAAACATCTTTATTTTAATACCAAATATCTAAAATGCCCAATGCCTAAGGCAGTAATGTTATTTGACTCTATAATTCAAAGTAATTGGTTAAATACTTAAATATCATTATAAACATTGTAAGAGCTCACTACCAACATATATAATAACATATATCACCAGCAATATAAAGTAATTGTCTTGATAATTAATGAACTCATTTGGTTCTATTGACAGTTTATTCAAATATATAATTATACTATATAAGTAACAAGTATTCCTTTTAATCAAATATGTAATTATTAAAATATTCTTGAGGGATATAATTGGCATATTATAAATTTATTTCTATTTTAACTACTTAAGTCTCAAGAAATGTACTTTTTTAAAGGCCTTGATTTAATTGTTGTTGTTGTCCTTGTTGGGAGCCATCAAGTTGGTGTCTGACTCATAGCAACCCTATGTACAACAGACAAAACCCCACTGTCCTGCTTCTATGCTATTCACACAATTTTCAATGGCTGATTGGTTTGGGGAGTGGGTTGCTGGGTCGTTCCCCTAAGCCTACAGTATCTGGTGTTCCCAGGCAGTCTCCCATCCAAGTACTAACCAGGCCTGACCCTGCTTAGTCTTTGAGATCTGACAGGATCTGATGCCACAGTGTTTAGGCTGCAGACTTGATTTAATTAGCATACAGTAATTCTCTGCTTCAAATGAAATTAAATCCTTAAGAGAAACAACTAATTTGAATCATAATCTTATATCACCTAAATAAAATTACTAAACCTTGCCCAATAAAAAGTGTTTTTAAAAATTTAGAGAGCATATTTACCCAAAATACTAAGAGCACATATCTCCAAGTAATAATGTTCTACCTGATTGCACAACGGGACCATGAGGGAGCTTTTATAAAGTATAAGCCTGACCCCACCCACAGACATTTTCATTCAACTTGGTGATGGTAGGAGGTGTCTCTGGCATGTATTCTTTAAGGTCCCCAGGGCCACTGCACTAGAAACTGGTAAAATGTATTTTTCCCAAGCTATAAATGTTTATTGCAGCCTTATTGATAATTGCCATGTATCTGAAACAACCAAAATGAACCAAAAGTGTCACATATGTGCACACGCATGCACACACACACACACACACAAACACACACACACACACACACATTCTGCAGGGCTATTCCGTTAACAATCTATTGTTTCATGGATCAGTATGGATGAATCTTAAATGCCTTTTGCTACTTGAATGAAGCAAGTCCCAAAAGGTTCAATGTTGAAGCAGCACAAGCCAATTGCTGGGGTGAAGGAATCGCTCTATTTAATTGCAATACCCTATGTATCAGTCAAAACCCACAGAACTGTATACCACAAGAATGGATTTTATCATATATTAATTTTTAAAAATCAACCAAGAAGAGAAGCTGAGTGAAGAGAGGATGCTGACCTTGACAAATGAATCTAACTACCATACAAATGTATTACATGACTATACTAAGCTCCTAGGAAAATAGATGTCCTAAATAATTTGGATAAACAGTATTTTGGCTAGATACTGTAAGGCTAAATATGGCCTATAGTGACAGTATTTTCCTGTTCTGAATGGAAAACAAAAGATTTATATCATTTCCCTAACAAATGCTGCTTTACTCCTTGTCATTTGTGTGACTATTTAATAATGAATGAAATAACATTAAAATCCAAAAGGTTTTTTAAAAATATATTTGCTGGTATTATTTTAACACTGCCATTTCTGTTTGTTTGTGTTTTGATGGAAAGGTCTGCAGGCTGGGAATGTCAAGTGTGAAAGCGGATAGGCATTGCTTCATGGATTCTGAGCAACATTTATGACAAAATCAAGGACAAAATGAATTGAAACTTCAGCAATTTAAAAGGTATTCCCAGTAGGAGAAAATTAATTTATTTAATCAAACAGCTAGTCTTCTCAATAATGCGTATCTCATTTTACTGTAGTAGGACTTTTCATATTAATAATATTTGAATATACAAAAACAATATTGGTTCTTTTGCATGTCAAAAATTTCAAAATAAGTCCATTCTTAGAAACCTAGGGATGTGGAAGTGATTTTTATTTATATCTAAAATAAAACTAAAGAGGATTTACAAAGCTTTAAAATAAAACAATAATAATAAATAACTCATCCTTGCATAACTAATTGTCTAGTGCCAGAAATTCCAGGCTTGAACGAACGTTTCACTTAAAATTTTGCATCTGGTTTGTTGCAAAGTGACTCTTCATCTTGTCCACTTAAAGTCTTTATCCACTGCTACATTACTTGGAAGGACAATAGTGGAAATTGGTGACCTCTGACAGGTCTGGTACAAGGCATATTAATCACAGGCTTTGCATTTGTTAATCCTATCAGAACACTAGAAGGCAGAGATTCTTTAGAGAAATGTATTATTGGTCATAATAATCAATACGTATAGTCTAAGAAAATTTATGGGCTGAGACTTAGCTCAGTTGACAGAGCACTGTGCTGCAGTCTCTGAGATCCCGAGTTCAATTCCTAACACTGCAAAAAATGGGAGAAGGACCTGGCAATCCACTCCCAAGGCAATCCCGAAACAGTCAGCCATTGAAAACCCTATGAGGGTCGCTATGAGTCGGATACCGACTTGATGGCATCTAACAACAACAAGAAAATTTGGGTGGATCAGGTAAGTAGATCATAAACCTAAAGAGATGGTCTATATAATACACTGTTCTTTATCCTTCATTTTGCTTTGGTACATGGAAATCCATATCTTTGGGAGAAGACTTTTATGTCTAAATTACGACTGCCCCCAAGAGCTATGATACATTTCCCATACTACAACCAGAGTAATCCTGACAAAACCCAAGTATAATCTTCACCTTCCGTTTTAATAGCTTCCTCTTTTCTTTTGCCATAATTCCAGATATGCTCTCCTTTCCAGACCCTAGTCATACACCCTTGATCAGGAGCACATTGGCACACGGTGGTTTTTTCAATCTGTAGGTTTTTAAATCCAAACATCACCAGATAACTCTTAAATATTTCTTAGGATCTCAACCCACTACTACTTCCTAGAAGCCTGACTTCCTCACCAGGGTGGTTCTCTCTAATAGGCATTCTGTACTGCATTCCTCTTCCTAGCCTTTTACACTTTCTCCATTTATTTTCCTTACAATTCCTGGAGCAGGTCTGGTAAGTTCCTGCCCTGGAGTCTTTGAATCTGCTGTTCTACCTGCTTGAAGTACTCTTCCACCCGGGTAACTTCCCCACCTCTTTCAAATGTTTGCTTAAATGCCATGTTCTGAGTGACGCCTATCCTGAACTGATCACATAATTTCAAATCACATTTGATACCCTTCCCTCCCAATCACACAGGCATGATTCCCCTACCCTGGTCTTTTTCCCACCACAACACTTAACTCCTCTGAGCTCACACTTTCTTAGACTTGATGGCACCTAACAACAACAACAACAATTTATATTGTATATTGCACTTAATGTTTTATTGCACAATTTCAAGCCCACTATGTGAGCTTCACGTGTGGAGTTTTTCTTGTTTTAGGGTGCCATTTTGGGTCACTGATATATCTGAAAAACATGAACTGGGACAAATATCCCTGAAATCAATTAATTATATAACATCAGTTATTGCAAAATATTTGGAAAGGAGAAAGGAAGGTAGTTCAGGCATTCAAGACCTGACCATCTTGGAATTAGAAAGTGTTAAAACAAAAAAACCCTGGAAGAAAATACCTCTATATAATTTTAAGGAAATAAATTAGAAGATCTAGCAACTGAGCACAGGGGCAGAGGCAAATTTTGCAGCTATCTCTACCAATTATGAGCCCTTAATCATTGCCAGAGATCTCTCACAATCAATTCCTATGCAACAAATACAGGATAAAATTCTTTTCCCTGTTTTATGGATAAGCCATCTACAGTTAGACTGATACCTATTGGAGGGCACAGACTGTATGCCCTTCATCTTGTTTACTGTCATATCCCCAGCACCCAGCAATAAACTAGCAAGTTGTAGGGACAGAATATATATTAGCGGCATAAAAATAATTATTTTCATTGAAGTTAATAAACTTGCCCACAACCTCCCATCTAGTAAATAGCAAAAGACAGAACTTGAACTCAGATCTTTTTATTTGAAAGCCAATGTTTTATCCACCACGCTACACTTCTGACTAATGTTATAAAACATATTTAGAGGAGGCAGTTATTTGAATGGAACAAGGAAACACTGCCAGGTTTAAAGTTGAGAAAGGTGTGTGTCAGGGCTGTATACTTCCACCATATCTCTTCAATTTCTATGCTGAGCAAATAATCCTAGAAGCTGGACTTCATGAGGAAGAACACAGCATCAGGATTGGAGGAAAATTCATTAACAATCTGTGTTATGCAGATGACACAATTCTGCTTGCTGAAAGTGAAGAAGATTTAAAACATTTACTGATGAGGATCAAAGATCATAGCTTCAGTATGGATTGCAACTGAACATCAACAAAACAAACATCCTTACAACTGGGTCAGTATGCAACTTCACAATAAATGGAGAGAAGATTGAGGTTGTCCATGATTTTGCTTTGCTTGGCTCTATAATCAATACCCATGGCAGCAGCAGTCAAGAAATCAAAAGACACATCGCTTTGGGAAAAGCTGTGGCAAAAGATCTCTTTAGAGTATTGAAAAGTAAAGATGTTCCATTGAAGACAAAGGTGCACCTGACTCATGCCATGGTATCTTCAGTCGCATCATACAGTTGTGAAAGCTGAACACTGAACAAGGAAGACAGGAAAAGAATTGGTGCTTTTGAATTATGGTGCTGGAGACAACTATTGAATACATCATGGACCACCAAAAGAACCAACAGATCTGTCCTAGAAGAAGTGCAACCAGAGCACTCCTTGGAAACAAGGATGACTAGGTTGTGTCTTACATACTTTGGACATGTAGTCATGAGAGAACAATCTCTAGAGAAAGACATAATGTTTGGGAGAGTGACAGGTCAGCAAAAAAGAGGAAAACCTTCCACGAGATGGATTGACACAGCATCTGCAACAATGGGCTTAAACATAAGATAGTGTGCCTGGCACAGAATAAGGAAGTGTTTCAATCTGCTGTACATATTGTCACTATGAGTGGGACTTAAATTGACGGCACCTGACAACAACAATAAAGTAGTGATCAGGCCAGGTACATACTACAGTCATTCTTTAAGGCATCTCAATATAACAGAGGGATATAAAATTGGTATCCCTAATGAGAGTCATCCCAATGATCAAGCAATAATCAGCTTCATTTAATCTTTTAAAAATTGAGATATGTAAGGCACATTATAGATCAAATTCTTTCAACATGAAGGAAGTTTTAGCACCAAGTCTTCAGTGTTCAGATAATCTGACAGTCATTTCACAGATATATCTTATTAGCCAGACATTAATGTATGAGTAGATTTCCCTGTCATCACCCAACTGCTCACTTGGGCAGCAACCTTCTGAATAGCAGCCTTTGAAATGTTAATTCACTGTTTGAACAACTGTTCAACTGTTCTTCAGCCTTAAATGTTTTGAAGCTTCACATTGGATAGCCAGAGCAGTCCCTGAGAGAAAACCAGCTCTAGCAACCAAGCTGACTTTACTCCATGGGACCCTTCAAACCAAAAGGATGGAGAGTTGTGTCTCTACCCCAGCGCTGGGCCATCACAGGCTACCTAAGGTCTTTACACCTGGCATTGTTGGTACCTACAAGAGGAACTAAAGGATATTAATAAGCAATTCATCATCCCAAATTCACATTCACAAAAAGTATCCATATAATTGCACTTAAAGTGCTTTAAATTTGTCCTGCTTCATATCTTAGTGTGAAAGACCAGGTAATGGAATTCATTCTGTAATTCACTTTCCACAAACATTCGGGTCTAATGCTTGCTGCTGGTGTTTTCTTACATTTTTTGCTATTGCTAATCACAGAAAGGGACAGAAACTGCTGGAATTGGGAAATTTTATTCATTTCAATTCCACAAATTTCTATGGGGGCTTCACATATAGACTGAAAACTTGTGGTCCCAGATGAGATCTTTCCCAAAAATGTACCTCACTATCATTATTACTTAATGAACTTTAATCCAAGATCATCTGTAAAAGTTAGGGGTGGTTCCCAAATAAATCTGGATTTCAAATTTCTCTTGAAAATTCAGAATATCCTAGGCATGCAACCCTAAATGGCAAGAACAAGATGGAAAAGAAAAGCTGGGAAGTGGGAGAGAAGAGACACTGACCAAACTGAAAAATCAGAAAGCACTTTTCAAGGTAAAAAAAGAAAAACAAGCTGGTGATTGGGAACAATTTGTGAAACCTTCTTTTAGGCTATAAGACGAGCTAGAGGCCTCAGTAAAAAGACCAAAGGGAAGTCAGCCAATTTATTCCCTGCCCAATGGTGATGTCAGATCCATTTGTTAAACTGCAAGCTCTCTAGAGAAAAAGAGATCCCAGAATACAAGTAATTATTTTATTACAATCATCATGATAACCCTCCTGTGTCCATCTCTCTCTCCAAATCAGAATGATTAAAATTTTAAAAGAATTATGTGTTTTCCAGTTGCTAACTGATCCTTTTATATATCCCTTTGATGATGTAGTTTTGATTATTTCAGAAACAGTAGTTCTCTACAGTGGTTTCTACTGCTTACTGAAAATGATTCACACTGTGGGGCTCTCACTCTTTCTCTTGAGATTTTACTCCACAATTGAACTGACTTAACCATTAGTCATTTTCCTTCATATTCAGCCAAGATTTTTGTTTAATCTAATTAGTCCTCCTTCTTCACACAATTCTAAACAACATCAATCCTTATGAGAATATAGTTATGCCCTTCATACATTTGCAGAAACTTATGCCGTCTACCAGCTGCCAGGACAAACTGACAATAGTTGATTCTTTAAATTTTCCCATGTGAGTCAGGGATTCTAACTGCAATAAACTGCAAACCACCTCCTCTGCACCTCATGCCCCACAAGTGCTTCTCAATTTGCTGACATGATGGAGTCTAAGTGTTATTTCTGAGCATTTGCTGTGAGATCAATGATGCTTTCTCATTAGGGTTTCATTTTGCTTTTGATTTATAAGCACTGAAACAGTACAGAGTACATCTATACCAGAAGTACCCATGATGTGATCAAATTTGCCATGACATTTCTGCTTTTGCTTGCCTTTATGAAACCAATATCAAGCTCCAATACCCATGATTACAAACTGTTTCTTTACAAGGCCTTTACAACATTCCCAGTAAATGTAACAATTTCTAGCACTTTTTTCCTCTGTATTTAAGCTGTTCATAGCTCCAAATGTCAGGTACATGGTGCAATGAAAACTATCCCACAGCTGATAAATTATTCATTTTTCAGGAATTTACTATTTGAAGTGGCACTAACAGCCCAATACCTGAAGCACCCCCAAAAGACACAAAGTGTAATAACATTCAAAGCTTCTCCTGCATAAATTCTAAAGGTTAAGCACTACTAAACATCTTTGTTTATCAAGAGATGTGCCCCTTGATCTTATTTCTTCTAATTATCTGTTCCCAATAAACATTAGTAACAAAGCAAAGTGCTAAAAGAGGTAAATCAAGCACCTCTCTTTCCCTTAACTAATCTCACCAGGTTAAACAAGGTTCTCTGATGACCCCCCCCACTTCTCCCTGCCAAGTGAGAATTTGTAGGTGAGTAATGCCAAAAGCAGAGGTCAAGAACCTATGCCCCTGGAGCCAACCTGGTCCCCTGCACATGTTTTTAAATAAAATTTTATTGGAACATAGCCACACATATTTACTTACGTATTACGTAGCTTTTTCTCTTCTTTTTTTTTCCTACAGTAGCAGAGCTGAATAGTTGCTGCAGAGACCCTCTGGCCCACAAAGCTTTTTTTACAGTATAGCTCTTTTCAGAAACATTTGTGGACCTCTGGTCAAAAGGCATGTAAAATGTGTAAAGATTTCAGAATGTTAGCACTAAGTGGAGCCTTAACTGCCATGTATCTGTGTGTTCATTTACTCCAAAGAAGGACTGCATTTAAATGTGTTTAATTAGAACATCACCTGTGTTACAGTTCCAGGAGAAAAAGTTAAAACAAGTACAAGTCTAAGACTGCTCCTCAAACTGGGAAGGACTTCATCTGATGGCAGCAATAATTGCCACATGGTTCAGTTATTTATTGCTAGGGCCAGAGCAGGCATAGCTTCCCTTCTGCACTCTTCCACCATTGATCAGTCAAGGGACCAACTGGGAACTTGTAAAAGATTGATCATATTTCTGGCAGAAGTTCTCCCTTCTGAACCTCACAGAAGATAGAAGGGCAGTAACTACCTCTCCGAATCTCTGCCCCACGAGCCTGCTCCAAAATTCTGCAAGCAGCATTGTTGTTGTTGTTGTTGTTGTTGTTAGGTGCTGTCAAGTAGGTACCCGACTCATAGCTACCCTACTCACAACAGAGGAAACACTATTGTCAGTGCTTCTCTGCTGTTCATAGGGTTTTCAAAGGTGGATTGATTTTTGGGAGTGGGTTGCCAGAGTCTCCCAAGCACCTGGTGTTCCCAGGTGGTCTCCCATCCAAGTACTACTCAGGCCTAACCCTGCTTAGCTTCCGAGATCTGACGGGATCAGATGCTACAAGGCTACAGCCGCAGCTGCAAGCAGCATTAGTGTTTCTCAATCAGGGGTGAGTTTGCCTCCCAGGGAACACTCAGCAAAGTCTGAAAATAAGTTGGTTGTCACAATGGGGAGTAAGGTGCTACTGGGAAGAAACTAGAGGTGCTGCTACACATGACAAAATACAGGACAGCTTCACACAACAAAGAATATATTGGGCCCTAAATATCAATAGTGGCAAGCTTGGGAAACTCTGGGCTACCTTGAAATACCTGGGATGAAATAGCGCAGAGACATTTCACCAGCAGCTCAGCATGTAAATTATACAAATCTACAATATGGCTAGGTTGTATTCTATTTTGTTTCCTGCTTTTCTTAAGTATCTATAGATTAATTTCTTGATCTGAAAATCATCTCAATAGGTAAAAATGCTAGAAAGACAATTTCTGTATACTATATATTCTTTTTTTCTTTTTTCTTTCTTTCTTTCTTTTTTTTTTTTTTTTTTTTTTTTTTTTTTTTTTTTTTTTTTTTTTTTTTTTTTTTTTTTTTTTTTTTTTTTTTTTTTTTTTTTTTTTTTTACTTTTTGAGACAGGGTTTCACTAAATTATGCAGACCGCCTCTGGTCTGGAACTTGCAGTCCTCCTGCCTCCACCTCCCAAGCCACTGGGATTACAGACGTGCCTGGTGCTTACACTGTATATTCTTAATCCTTGTCTGTACCCGTTTTAGAAGGCTACAAAATTAGATTTCGGTAAGGATCACATGAGGAATGGATTCCTCTTGACCCACCTCTCGACAGTGAACCCAACATGCATGTGATTCTAATTCACATCTGATTTTGTAGCCCTCTAAAGCTCTTGAATTGGGAGAAGGACCCAGCAGCCCACTCCCAAAAATCAATCCACTATTGAAAACCCCATGAATGGCAGAAAAGCACTGACAATAGTGTTTCACCTGTTGTATGTAGGGTAGCTATGAGTTGGACACCCATTCAGTGGCACCTAACAACAACAAACAACAAAGGTGTTGAAAGGGTGTAGATTAGATTCAAGAATAATCAGTATGTCAGAAAGCACTATATACATGAGACTAGAATAGAAACAAACTTTTATTAAATATCTGTACATTGAGCACTCATACTACCCCACATGTATGCTTTCTTCTAAAATTTACATGCACCTTTAAGAGCCATGAACATCTCCAAAGGGTCACAAGAACTGAGAAAGTTGCTCCAGGTAAGCAGAGGAGATGGAATTTAAGCCAAATCTGCTTGCTAACTCCATGTACTATTTGGGAGAAAACACTTAAGTTATGGTTTAATAATCATTTTATGTATTACCGGATAGTCTCATTGGGCTTAAAACTAAATACAAATCAACAATCAACAAATCATCAACAATAAAGGTGATTTCCCCCAAAATGGGAGAGATTACCAGGAAAAATTTTATTAAAAAGCTTTCATCTATATAGTGAATACAACCCACAAGTCACTTAGGAATACTTTTGCTATAATTTTGACTAAATGGAAGCATACAGAGAGAAGACCCATTAAAGTTCCTCTTCTCCCTGCAATTCTATGTTGGCAGTCACTCTCCAATTTACAGCCTTGCTTTACAAATGTATCCTCCCTAGTCTTATCCAGCAATAGATATTGATGAAGTAAAGTATAGACTTAATTACATGTTTCCCATGTAAAAATATTATCTGCTTTAAAAGAAAAAAAAAACTGGTTGGAGAGAGACAGCTAAAAGCAGACATTCATGCTTTTGTTAAATAAAGGCTCCTATGTCCCCAGTCTATATTGGCTGGTACACAGGAAATTTCAACTAAGCTGTTTAGACAATGAGTTGATAACTTGATCAAGAGATTATGCCAAATTCTCAATGCATTATTGTGAAAATAATACTTATTTTGTTCCAGTAGAGGATAACAGTATGCAGCTCAAGTTTCACAAACAGATATTCTAAGAATATATCTTTTTCCCTATATCCTTGCCTAATACCTGGCACTACAACCCACACTCCTTACAAAGCCTACCAGGTCCTGTGATCTATCCCTCTCCTCTCCTTACCCGTCTCTCCTCACCTGTTCTGCTTCAGTATGTTACGTCTTATTTTGTGCTCTGAGCACAGGGGGCTCCTCCTGACATTAAAACCTTTGAAATCCACTTTTTCATAGCTGGCCCTCACTCAGCAACACTGTGACATAAAAATAAGGAATCCCCTGTCCCTGGTGACCTCCTTGACCCTATCATATTGTCCTATTTAATGATTTTTGCATCATTCAACAGTCTCCAAAGTCATACTTTTCATTTACTTTTTGCCTATACCATGTCTTCTCCTCCTTCCATCACAGTCCAACTATAATATAAGTTCTATTCTAATAGGAATGTGGATCAGACTGTGGGGGTACATAATAGGCATTTTCTATAAGCAGTATTATCGGTTTTAAGTAAAAAATTATGGTTAAAATTTATTTTTAAAAGAAATACAGACATTACAGGTTCTTTTGGCATCGATCTAGAATCACTCTTGCTTAAAGGTTTAAATGCCCATTCTGGTGACAAACAATAGCATTTTATTTTTACTCCTTTATATGCATCTTAAGCATTTATTTAAAAGAATATAAAAGTACTAAGAAAGAAAGAAACTATTGGAATGTATTTAATGGATTTATTATTTGTTCTATAATTTTAGCTCAAATGTAATATATTGTGTGCTGTTTTATTAAACTGAAGATATAAGTATTTCAGTTATTTTAATGTCAGACTTAGTAAGTGTAGTTATTATAAATGTCATAATACTGTGTTTTGATTTTTGCAAAATGCATCTCAAATTATAGCATGAATTTAAAACTTTTGTTAGAGAACAAAACTAAATTGAGTATCTTTTGTAGTAAGGCAGTGAACTTCATTCACGGTTTTAAATTGACTCTGGGGATCCTTATTTTTTAACAGCTACTAACATAAATAGACATTTAAATGGAACTTCCTGAACTTGACAATCACAATGTAAAATTATGCCAGGTGTGGTTGTGTACATCTATAGTCTTAGCGCTTGGGAAGCTGAGGCAGGAGGGTCCATGCGAGTTCGAGGCCAGTTTGTACTACCTAAAAATTTCCAGGCCTGCCTAGGCTACACAGCAAGACCCTGTCTCAAAAAGGTGCATTTATAAAAATGGATAGAAAGGTATTTGGTAAGAAAAATGAGATGATAAAAACATTATTTGTAAAGTATTAAATGTGGATTGCATATCAAGTATTGTATATGCCTTGCTTTTGTCTTTCACTCCTAATTATAACCATCTGGAAAGAGTTTGAGTTTTAAGGAATTGCCTCTTCACAAAAGTGAATTAAAGTTATTTGCTAAGTGTTAAGGCAGCCAAGCCTCCCTAGCCCCTGCCACGATGGTCTCTCACCCAACCTGTTCACCATAACTTCCAAACAGCCTTTAACAGAGATTAAGGCCACTGTGGATAGTTCCTCCTAAGCATTTCTCCATCCTGAAGGCTCATCGATTTTTTTTAAATACTCCTTCCTTCCTAATGACCTACATTGTTCCTAGAATAAAAACCTGATCTTGACAAAGTTCTATGGTGCCTTGTGTAAGCAAGTTTCCACCCACTTGTCTAGTCTAATTTGAATTCTCTCCTCACCATTTGGAGTACAGCTATATCCTTTCTTTCAGTCCCAGAATACCCTAGATTATCCTTCTCATGGGGTATATAAGCTGGTTCTTCCTTTGGTCTTAACACCTTTCCTCAATCACGCATAGTTTAGTCAACTTCCGTTCATCCACCAGATAATAGGTCAAAAATTCCCTCAGAGATACGCATGTCTGTAGTTTAGGTAATAGTATTGTATCAATGTCAACTTCCTACTTTTGATTATGTATTGTGATTATGTAAGTTATAGGTAAAGGGTATATGGGAAATTCCTGCACAATTTTTGTAATTTCTGTTAAGTCTAAAATTATTTCAAAATAAAAATAATTAATCATTACCACAGGAAAGCTTTTTATTACTCCTCAGAACCAATGAGGCACCTAGCTACCTATTTTCTTCTCTTATAACATTTGTCAGAGTTAGAAAATATAAAATTTTAGAATTAATGCCAAATATTTGTCTATCCCACTAGAATTTAATCTTTTTAGGGCTATTTTGTAATCAGTGTATCCTGGGTAGTTAACTCAATGCTTGGCACAGGAAATATGTCCAATAAACATTTATTAAAGGGACTATGAAATATGTGAATGATCTAATCAGTCAATGTCCTTTGAATCATAAATGTAAAGATATGTATTTATATTTTTAAAAAATTCTTCAAATCATGAAGTTAATGGGATAACAAATGTCGAAAGATGTCGAAAGAGATGCTGCAAATTTAGAAATGATGATAGCTAGAGAAAAAAATTACAAGAAATAACATTTGTTGTTGTTAAGTGCTATCTAGTCAAGTCTGACTCAAAGCAACCCTACATACAACAGAGTGAAACACTACCATACACCATGCCATACATGCCATCTTTTTTATGCTTAAGCCCATTGTTGCAGTCACTGTGTCAATCCATATATTAGAGGGACTTTTTTTTTGCTCAACTTAGCAAGACCCTTTCTCTCCCAAACCTGATGTCCTTCTCAAGGGACTGAATAACATTTAGCAAATGTTTAATCTATTGTTCAAACTGCTTTACAAGGACTTCTTTATTTAATCTTTATGATAAGAACGTCAAAGCTGTGCTATTTTAATCTTCATTTTATAGCTGAGAGATCCATAGATATTGATAACTGATAAAAATACATGATATATATGATATATATGATATATATGTAGATGATAATGGTCAGATTTACTATATAATAAGATCTGATCCCAATCATTTTGGCTCCATAGTCTATATTCTCAAGTACTACTTCCTAATTTAAAAAGATAAAGGCTGAGAATATTGCTTGAGAGCATCCTAAAATTTGAGCTACAGATTCTGAAGACAGATTACAAACTGATGTATATAGGACTACACTTCAAAAAAAAAATTTTTTTTAACTACTGGGGATTGAACCCACATCCTTGCACATGTTAGGCACATGTTCCACCACTGAATTGCATGCCCAACCCCTTTTTTATTTTTTATTTTGAGATAGGGTCTTGCTAAGTTTAGGCCCCTGGCCTCAAACTCAAGATCTTTCTGCCTAAGCCACCCCGGCCACTGGGATTACAGGTATGTGCCATGACACATGGCTTCAAAGTTTTTATATCCCTGCCATTTTATGCTAACCATCACACATAGGAGAAACACACACACACACACACACACACACACACACACACACACACAATGGATCAGGAAAGGAAGAAATGAGGTTAAAAGTAACTGAGGAAAAGAAAAAATACAAGATTATAGGTTAGGGAATTGGTCCTAAAGTGGCTTTTCCACATACTCTTCAGTACTTTTCTCTTCATTTCAAGATGGACACTGGCTTGTTGTTCAGAATTAACTGAAAAATATCCAGCTGGGTAGGAGGAGAGGAGGGTCCCAAGCAAATCACGATTATTTAAAATGAGTCAGGCAAATAGCGGCTGAATGAGGAAAATTAAAGAAACTAAGAATGAGAGGGGAAAGAAATTAGGAAATCATGGAACAATAGTATCAAATGCCACCAGGCTATTACAGGTATTAAGCACTGGCCCATAGATATTTTAGATATTGTTCTATTCTTCAAGATTAGGGACTCTCACAACTAGTGATCAGAGACAACAAATATGTCATACTCCTCTTTTTTTAAGCAAGTCTCATTACACACAAAAAATGCTTTGAAGTGTACACATGTGTTGATTTTCTGACTTATTCGTAACCTTCCTAGGTAGCTTCAGCTCCGCTGGGAGCAATTAATTCAGAAAGCCACAGAAACCCACAATAGAGATAAAGGATCAGTAAAATAGCTGGAATAGTTTCCTTGTTTTAGACAGCTGGACCTAGCTGATTTAGCTACTTTAAAATCAGGGAGAAAGGAAGGAAGAGCTACATTTTTATTTTGTCACACCGCTGTCAATTCAGAGAAGGAAGGTTTTGATAAACATGGCATATGAACGAGCTTCCTCCTTGCTCTCCTCAATGAGCACATCTTAGTCTAACTGACCTGAAGAAACTAGCAAGCATTATTTTGAGGTCACACATACCAAAAAGACTCTAATCAAATTAGCAGTTTTCCTTTTTTTCCCTTTTAATAGCTTAATTGAGATATGATTCACACTATACAGTTCACCCATTTAAAGTACACAATTCAATAGTACTTAATAAGTTTATATCAATTAATATCACCCCAAACTAACTTAGGAACAATTTCATCATCCCAAGCAATTTACCTTTTAAAGAATGGTTAAATGTTTAAGAAGGGAGAGCACTCATAAGAACAAAAATTAAAAAAGATTTTTAATAAGGTATGAATGTTCCTGGTGTAAGCTGACCATACCTGCTGGAAAGTATACATTTTAATAACATAAGGTAGGCATTCTTTTTGTCCTTCTAACTTCACTTTGGAAAATATCTCACTAGCTTCTGAAATATGCAAAAGGAATTATTTGTCCCACTATATCAGTTTCTTCTTCCTTTAAAACAAAAAAATTTATTCTTTAAAAATAATTTGGGCACTTTAATAGTCCTGGAAATAATTATAATAACACCAATAATACCAAAGAATGGTAATAATATAGATGGCTAGAAAATTCATGGAATAGTACTGACAATGTAAAAAGAAAGTTCACTACAGAAAAAGTTTCGATCTTAAACATAAGTGGAACCCAAGGATATACAGAAAAATATGACCATAAAAAGATAAGCAAATGGAAGAGAAGTCTTTGATGGGATGGTACGATGGGGGGAGGAAGTGCACAAGAGGGTAAGGGGGAACTTATCTGTGTAATGTACAACAAAATGCATATATAGAGATGTCACAATGAAAAGCACATCAGAATGAATCACATTAAGATATATATTAAAAATTTCCAATAAAAATTAAATAGAATATCTGAAAAAAAAATAATTTGGGCCATATCAACAGCCACTCCCTCTCTTCCCCATCATGTTCATTGCATCTTTACTTTCTGGATTGCCAGCCATGTATTACCATATTTACTTAACACTAAGTATCTCTAGATCCTTCTGAGTATCTCAAGAAAATCCATTATAAGAAGCAAAAGGACAGATGGAACACCTTCTACTATCCATTCTACTTAAGGAAAATTTATTTGAAATTGGCAATTCTAAGAGATGAGATTTTTAAATTAAAAAAAATTGACTAAAGCAAATACATTTCTCATATTTTTCCTCCTGATCTTCAGTTTCATTATTGGGAGCAAAGGTTTATTAGAATCTCATGGGTACAGGATTTTGTAGAGAACTAAGCTGGCAACTTTAACATGCAGTGAAAAAACCTGACTTATCATCCACCCTCTAGATTAAATAAAATAATTTTAAAGCTGGCACCATGGTACATGCTTCTAATCCCAGCTACTCTGGAGGCTGAGGCAGGAGGATTGTGAGTTTGAAGCTAGAGGCAACCTGTTTAACTTAGCGAGATCTTGTCACAAAATAAAAAGTAAAAATTGGGCTGTGGGTATGAATCAATGGTAGAACCCTTGCCTACCATGAGTGAGGTCCTGGGTTCGATCCTCTAATACTGGGGAAAAAATTAGTACAGTGTCTAATGCAAGTGCTCAATAAAAATGCTTCCTGGATATTTTTGAATAATGATACAATAATATCAGCATTTATTAAGTACCCACCCTGTGTCATCTGCTGATCTGTGTGTTTTAACTCATTTAATCCTCACAAAACTCAAGAGGATTTGACACTAAATTATCCCATCTTCATCATTTCACTATCTCCATCATCCACATTCTACAACTAGAGAAACTGATGTACAGAGCATAATTTACCAAAAATAACAACCAGTATTCAAAATCAGACTTGGGTTTCAGAGCTCACACGCTATCTCATCAGGAAACACTTAAGGTGAAATTGGTCACCTTACAGTATAGACACTAGTCTATTCTCTGATGACAAAGAGATAAAGAAGTTCTATGGGATATAGTGATATAATACCAAAGAAGAGAAGGCTGATTGCTCTCATATAGGACAGAAATACTTAATGTAGTAACTATAGAGAGGATCTTTAACATTAAAGTAGGAAAATGAAGGAGTATTCGCCATGTTGTTGTCCTTAAGTGCTGTTTAGTCACTATCCCACTCATAGTGACCCTACATACAACAGGTGAAATAGTATTGTTATTGCTTCTCTGCTATTTATAGGGTTTTCAATGGCTGATTGTCTTGGGGGAGTGGGTTGCTGGGGCCTTCTCCCAAGTCTACAGTGCCTGGTGTTTCTAGGTGGTCTCCCATCCTAGTACTAACCAGGCCTGACCCTGCTTAGCTTCCGAGACCTGACAGGATTGGACTCTACAGTGATATTTGCCATATAAGATGGAAAATGGCAAAAAAAAAAGGCTGAAATAAATCATTCAAAGACTCAAAGCCTAAAAAATGTTATTTTATATGATAAATAAATCCTCTTGTTAATGTTGTTTCTTATATCTTTTTATTTTTTGCAGTTATTCTTAGGAAAAATAATGACATAACAAGTTATCCATATCCTATTTTACCAATTGTCCTTTAATCATACTTAGTGACTAAATTTGTATCTCCAACTCTATCATGTTTTCTTGTACCACAAATATTCTCTAGTAGATTACTAATGGGTGTTCCTTATTCTTTCAAAATGTACCCAAAAAAATGTCTAAGTCTTTCTCTTTGCCAGAAATTTTCAGGATACACATGTTATTCAACAGTACCAAATTAATCTGTTAAACAGAAAAATGTACCAAATCAAGATTCAGTAGACAAGGCAAAAGCTAATAAAAATTGATTTGGCAAGGTGGAAGCCTATGCCTTCCTTTTAGCTATGATTCGAGAGGGTGAGAAGGAATGGATTCTTTCACAAGTTATATCTTGAAGTTGAAAGCTGATGTCATACAAACATGGAAAATATCTTAATTAAACTGAAAATTGTTAGATCTTTGTGATTTGTAAGAACACCATATAAGATATACAAAGAAGGAAAATGACAGGGTGAAGGAGAAAAAGAGGAAAACAAAGAGTATACAATGATCATCTAAGGCGCTGATTGTTTTTTAAAACATAATTTCAACAGTACTTGTTCCTAAACTCTTGACATCTGTCTGACACTTTTCCAACACAGCATTAAACAAAAGCACAGGTGCTTGGTAGATGTACATTTTTACCTCATGAAAGGATAACTTCTTGGATAACAATTTTTATATCTAGTAATTTCAAGAAAATCTCTAGCACTGATCTGACATTAAAGTAGGTTCTTGGGGTCTTCATATGTTTTCACCAAAAAATAACAATGGTAAAACAACTTACTTTTGCACTTTAGCCAATAAAGAAAGAAAGAAAGAAAGAAAGAAAGAAAGAAAGCAAGCAAGCAAGCAAGCAAGCAAGCAAGCAAGCAATATGCCCAATTTCTTTCTAATAAGCCAAATTTAGTTCTCAACTTTAAAATAAGTTTTGACATAAATGGCTTTAAAATAACAAGAGCATCTTACACTTGGGTCTTTTCCCACTTAATTATTTCCTGGCATTGTACAAGAAATTCCTTGGCTTCACCTTAAACCAACACTCCCAAGTGCTAATTAGGAAACTATATACATCATTCACCAGAGAATGTTTGTGCTTAAAGCATGCATATTCCATATGTATCTAATTAATAACATCACTTTTTTTTCACTCCTCAGAAGATCCCTTTAGAAAATGGAGGCTCTATTTAAATGAAGCAATTAGCTGCTATTTAGGGAATTCTTGTCAAAATCTAATTAATAAGAATGGGCAAAGATGATATAGGATCCTTGTCTTAGAAATATCCTCAGCTTGAATCAAATTTAATCTCACTGGAATAGTCAGCAGAGGGAAAAGTTAACAACTATAGATGTTACACATTTTAATCACACTAGGGCACTCTGAAAGAGAATGGCCAACTCACATGAACTAAGCCACCTCTGAGGCAACAGACACCCCAGTGAATACTAACCAGAGACATGCCTTTTTCCAATACTACCTCTTCCCAAGGGCTGGGATTTAGCTCAGTTGGTAGAGCACTGCGCTGAAGGCTCTGAGGTCCTGAGTTCAATTCCCATCACCGCAAAAAATGGGAGAAGGACCTGGCAATCCACTCCCAAGGCAATCCCAAAACAGTCAGCCATGGAAAACCCCATGAGGGTCGCTATGAGTTGGATACCGACTCAACAGCACCTAACAACAACAACAACCTTTTCCCAAAAGACACAAGAAAGATGGGAAAAGAAACACATGTAAAGAAGGTAGACCTAATGATTGACTAATTACGAAAGATAGACGATCTTCTCATTAATTGGCAAGTTAATTGATTGCAATCCCAGTTTCATAAATTGAGTCCAGAATCCAAACTTAGGTGTCTGCACTCCACAGAATTCTCGCACTTCCATACCCTCCATCCAGCCACAAAGTTGTCAGTTCTGCTTGATTTGTTTGAATATTGTACCCGACGACAGCTGTCGGAAACAGTACATTAGAACAGCTGCTCTGACAGCTACAAGGGGCTTGGAAGTTTAATTGGGCTCAATGTGACATTGTGCATTTTTCTAAACATAGAAATATTCATACAACTAAAGAGATTTCTAATGGGCCCAAACAATGTGTGCTTATTGGCATCACCAACTGGTGAGCCTCAGTTTGAGTTATACCATTGGTCTCATAATATCTTTGCCACCAGGCTGGTAGAAGGTATAAAAAAACAAAAAATAAACAGTAGGAACAGTTAGATGCACAAGAAAAGGGGCATTAAACAGGAGAGGAAATGGCAAAGAAGTCACATCAATAATCCTTTTCAAAGGCTGGCTGGGAGCCAAGGAGGATCCCACAGTGTCTCAGGATTTACTTCCAAAGGAAATGTATTGAGAGGCCCTGAGCCTGGAGCCAACTGCAAACAAAACCACTCATTATGGTCACAGCCCCCTAGAGAAGGAGAGAATGGCTTACTCTCAGCATCCGCGCGGAGGAGGAATGCGGGGAGCAGCAACAGCAGCCTGGCTACGTGCACCATCCTGCAGCTTGTCAGCAGCATGTGCTGGCAGCTTGGAATCACTGCCTCGGAAGCCGCAGCAAGTCTGTCCACTCTGAAATATCAGCCGGAGCCCTTTCAGAGCCTGTAAAGGGAGAGGAAGAAAAAAGATGGGGAAGAAAATAAAAGACATTTAGATTTCTCACTCTTTCCCTGTTTCCATCACAAATAAGAGAGACACAATTAGCTGTACATACACAAAAAACATTATAACTACCATGGCTTTGTGTGGGGAAGTAACTTGATCTGTAAAACATCGGGTCCATAGCATTCCCATTTCCAGGCCACCCTAGAGCCTGCCACCTGGAATCACTCTCTGCTTATGTCACCTCTGGGCTACACACTCTGAAGAAGAGCTGTCACTTTATATGAAACATTATATGAATATGTCAATGAAGAAAGCACAGTAGAGCTATAAGAAAGATTTAAGATAAGTTCCTCTATGCAGGATAAAAGTCTATTAATGACAGAATAATGGAAGCTGCTTTCTTGGCACCAGGGGAAATGACAGGGCTAATTCAACTTTTCCAACTAACTAGTCAACATTGTTGTTGTTGTTATTAGGTGCCCCCGAGTCGGTATCCGACTCATAGCGACCCTCTGTACAACAGGGGAAACACTATTGTCCGTGCTTCTCTGCTCTTCATAGGGTTTTCAATGGCAGATTGATTTTTGGGAGGGGATTGCCAGGTCCTTCTCACAAGCCTGCAGCACCTGGTGTCCCCAGTGGTCTCCTATACAGGTACTAACCAGGCCCAACCCTGCCTAGCTTCCTAGATCTGATGGGATCGGATTCTACAGGGCTACGGCTGCAGGCAGTCAACATTAGATTTTTTTAAATACTACTATATATTTGGGTTCTTCCTTGAAGACACGTCAATGTTCAGGTCTAGTTTGACTTCAATAAGTCAAAACAATAGTTAGCATGAGCCTTTTTGATTTACCAGAAATTTTATATACCTCCTGGGCCAGTGCTTCATTTCCTCTCCCTTCTTTGTGAAATCAATAAGCCACAAACTATTTTTCAAGAGCCTACTGTGTGCAAAACATGAGAAAGCACCACTAAGCATAAGGTGTCTTAAGGTACAAAGAGGAGTCAGATTCCATCATTTTAATGTTTCCAGATTTGTAGGAGGAAAATAAAAAGAGGTATACTAGTGACTAGTATGAATCAATAAGTGATTGGTACCAGCAAAGAAAACCAAATAATGCCATAAAAGAATAAGATCAGGATTGGCATGGTGGAAAAAGTAGTGTCTCCATGGGAGCCTTAGAGGAAAAGGGCAACCAGTACAAGATGAACTGGATGGCTTGTTAAAAGAGATTGCTGGGCTCCATAACAAAGTTTGTAGTTTAGTAGGTCTGTAGTGGGGTCTAAGAATTTGCATTTCTAACACATTCCTGTGTGATGCTGATGCTGCTGGTCCAGGGCTAGAATGGGGCAACTATTAAGAAAACAAGATGAGGCAAAAGAAAATGGTCCGAGCTTAGATATATGTCACAGACAGTCTTGGATGTCCAACAGTCCTTTATCAAGTAATCCAGAAAACAAGCTATTTGATGTTTTGAAGCAGAAGAACAATATGGAACCAGGCTTTGGGAACATTAACTACCAGACAAATCAGGGATGATTTAGAGAATGCTATTGGGGCTGGGATTTAGCTCATTTGGTATAGTCCCACTCTGTAGTCTCTGAGGTCCCAGGTTCGATTCCCAGCACTGCAAAAATGGGAGAAGGACATGACAATTCACTCCTAAGGCAATTCCAAAACAATCAGCCATTGAAAACCCTATGAGGGTTGCTATGAGTCAGATGTGACTTGAGGGCACCTAACAACAACAATAACATTAGGCCATAGCAAGAATCCCAGGGGAAAACTAATAGAAGACTTAAGAGTGATGGTGGTCCTGGCAGACATGGAAAAGAATGGAACTGATAACAGTGTGGCTCTATGAAATACTTTAACGTATGACTCGTCAGGTCATAACTAATTGTTCTTAAAGAATTCTGATAAATCTAGCACAGCCTCTTATACAGACAAAACTATTAATAATTTAAAAAATGGCTTGCTGGGTACAGTGGCTTATGCCTGTAAAACCAGCAACTCTGGAGGTGGAGGCAGTAGGATGACAGGTTCAAGGCCAGGGGCAGTCTACAAAATTTAGCAAGACCCTAACTCAAAATAGAAAATGGGGGTACAACCCAGTGCTAAAGCAGTTGCAAATATTTGTGCCAAGTACCACAAAATAAGGCTACTTCAAGTTATTGCCTCCTCTATTATTGTGATAAGAACTTGAGAATAATTATCAGAATTCAGTTACAAAATGAAACTGCATACCTTTAATTTTTGTGTATTAGGATGCCTGAAACACACACAAATTTTTTGACAAGAAATACTAGAGATATCTAGAAATAACCTAATCCACTAAATAACTTGTACATTAAAAATAATTCTAATGCAGGTACCACAGTGTGCCTTTTCTGATATCAACTTGAGCATGAGCATTAAAAAAATAGTATTATCTTTTTCATTACTACGTATTAGTGGTTTGAATGTAGGAAAGATAAAACTAAAAGGAAGAGGGGAATCATTCTAATTACCATTCCACTGAGTAGTCTTGTTTTTTCTTTTTAACAAATTTATGGAGGGCATAAAGAAGTTGTACACTGAAAGACATCTTGAATCCCAAAACTAGCCAGCTGTTGCAAAACAGCCACTGTTATCAATCTCATATGGAGAACAACTTAGAAAGCAGTTCATGCTATCTAATGTTAGAAATCTTAAAACTTCATAGGAAAAGTGCTAAAGGAATTGGCTCTCCTTCCCACCTCCTCCCCCCCCTTTCACTGCTCCCTACCTTGTGCCAACATTTCCAGTGACAGCAAAGTCGAGGAGACATCAGTCCTGTCGGACTCAATTTGTGGCTGTGCAAGCGTATCAGAGCCAACTGCTACATAATGACTCTGCACGTTCACAGAGATGGAGATTGGAGAAATGCTCGCTCAGGGAAGAGGGGGACTTGGCTTTTCCTCCTACTCAGCTGAAGTGTATTAAGACTGAATTCTTCCAAATGAACCTTCAAATGTTACCTCTCGACTTGAAACAGTGATAGGATCTAGCACTCTAAAAATGAAAGCAGGCATGAACATACATATTTATACTTAAATAGGCTATGCTATGATCAGAGGTGTGAAGATTGTAGATGCTCATTCCAGCCTATCTCTACTTCTTATTTATTACATAAACACCGCCAAAAAGGAGATGCTGGCTGCATATCAGTATGGTGCAATTTACATTTTAGAACAAAAATGGGAAATGTATTATTAAGGAAATGTAATGAAGATGAATGAATATCATGAGTAGTTTCCATTAGCCTATAGTAACGGGTGCTGAGTACTCCGCAAAGAAAAGAGCTAGAAAAAGGGAGATGGAGGTTTTAACAGTGCCATGCATCATCCTACATCACAAATTATTTCACATTTATCCAATGGCCTTCAGCAGAAACTGATTCTGCTTTTTTAAAAAAAATTGATTGCTTGATTTGCAGTACTGGAGGGTTGAACCCAGGGCATTGCACATGTAAGTGCTCTACTGTTGAGCTGTACCCCCTGCCCCTTTTTTATTTTTTGTTTTGAGAAAAGGTCTCACTAAGTTATGCAGGCTGCCTCTGGCCTTGAATGTGAGATCCTCTTGCCTCAGCCTCCTGAGTCACTGGGATTACAGGATGTGCCACTAACCAGGCTTGACTTGACTGTGTTTTTTATATGCTTTGCCCTTTGTATCATCATCAACAGAGACATATAAATAAAATGAAAGGATCTGTGAGTTTGAAATTAATTTTTAAAAAAATTCTCTGGCTTACTATTTCTGATACTCATAAAGAACTTTAAAAGTTATATTGATTTCCAATCATCTGAATATTTATTTTTATAAATATATACCTTTATGATGAGAGAAATTAAGAGTTCAAAGGGCCATACAAATATTTACTCCTATATTTATGTACCTGTGTGGTTAGAGAAACTAGTCAGAGAGCTGTACAGTGTGTAATATGATTTGAAGTGGAATAGTAAATAAGGCACATGCCTCTAAGCCTGAACAAATCACTGTTTCAGGTGATCATATCAACTGACACCTATCCAACTCTTTAACAGTGTAACACTTTTCTGTAGTACACATATTCCCATTCAACATGAATGCAGAGTAATTTTTTTCAGCTTTCTATACTGCTAACTTGTATTTCTGTAGATTGTATTTACATGATAAAAAGGCAAACGGGGTTTTCTTCTTTTAAAAGTGTCCTAAGAGTCCATTAGAGGAATGGCAGATTTAGGTTTTGTGTAGGAAATATAAAAAATGAGCTTGCACCAAATTGTCATATCAGGAGGCAAAAAAGCTTTCAGGAACTAGTAGGGTATATCTGAAACAAGATAAAGTACCCATCAGATAAATGTAGGACAAGCTGACTGGTAAAAGGATAATAACTGTAATGAACTGAAACACATCATCTTACAACACATGAGTTCACTATATATATATATATATATATATATATATATATATATATATGATATATTGATCTCTCTAAGAAGTTAGAGAACAGCTATAGTTTGGATAAGTGTCCCTGAAAGTCTCATATCTTAATGGCTTCATCCTGGTCTGTGGTGCTGTCAGGAAGTGGTGGAACCTTTAAAAGATGGGGCCTCCAGGGAGGTCTTCCAGTCACTGAGGGCATGCCCTTGAAGTGGGCATTGGGGCCACAGCCCCTCCTCTTCCTCTCTTTCATGTGTTGATCATGAAGTGAAAAAGCAACCTTTGACCTGTGCTCCTACCAGTAGGTACTTAGCCCCCACAGCCTCAAAGCAATGAAGCTAATCAGTCATGATCTGCAACCTCTGAAACTATGAGCCAAAGCAAACCTTTCTTCTTTTTACATTTATTTACCTGAGGTAGGTATTTGCTATAGAAATGGAAAGCTGATTAACATAATAACCCAAACATCATTCTGAAAATAATGCAAGAACATAATTAAGCTGAGAGAGATAAATTTTCTGTGAGAACTTAAAAAGTCACTAGTGATTTCACCAGAAAAGGAGGTACCATTGTTTCTCTCTAAATACTTTGCTTCTTTCTGTCTTATAACAGTCACATCCTCTTACGCCTAGGCATCTCAAAAGCAGTAATATCCTAATGATATTTAACCTGGGCATATATCCCCGGGGGTATCTGCTAAGTTGGGAAGCTGTGTATGGAGGAAATTCCCACATGCTGTGACTTCTTTGTTTTTTTTTTTTTTATCAACCTCCCAAAACAGTCCTCTATAAATCAATGAGAACTCGTTTCCAATTATATAAGACAAGGAACCATTTGTACAAAAGATATGCTACCAGGAAGCTTCAATCTGTAAAAGAGACAACAGCATGGCCATTCTGGCCAAAAGCAGAAGGAAAGAAGGAGCCTAGTGCAGGAAGTGAAGAAAAAATTCAAGCCTCGAGTGGCAGTAGTGAAATATTCTACAGGGAAAATATTAAATGATGCAGGAAACATCAAAAGAAGATGGGAAGAATACACAGAGTCATTATACAAGAAAGAATTGGTAGATGACCAACCATTCCAAGAGGTTGCATATGCAGAGGAACCAATGGTGTTGAAGGACGAAGTGGAAGCTGCCTTGAAAGAACTGGCGAAACACAAAGCTCCAGGAATTGATGGGATACCAATAGAGATGTTTCAACAAACAGATGCAGCACTGGAGGGGTTAACATGTCTATGCCAACAGATTTGGAAAACTGCTACTTGGCCAACTGACTGGAAGGGATCCATATTTGTGCCTATTCCCAAAAAAGGGGATCCGACTGAATGTGCAAACTATCGGACAATATCATTAATATCACACACCAGCAAAATTCTACTAAAGATCATTCAGAAGCGACTGCAGCAATACATAGACAGGGAATTACCGGAAAATCAAGCGGGATTCAGAAGAGGGTGGGGAACTAGGGACATCATTGCTGA
>VMDO01002876.1:129244-150698 GCA_007922755.1 Pedetes capensis | reverse complement strand
GGCATAGCTTTCAGCATCACAGCAATACCCAAGCCCCTACAGATCAACAAGGTGACAGACACCTAGGGGAGGTTAGGGGTAGGGGGGGCAGAATGTGCCTTTGTAGCAAGTTCCCAGGTAATGCAGAGGCTGCTAGTCTAGGGAAGGCTCTTAATGCGAGCACAGGAATTGGCTCCTTTCTTTCCATCTGGCTGCAAACATGTACCATTTGTTTTCTTGTAGACTGGGTGACTCCCAACTCTGTAAGAAAAGACCATGGCTGAGATAATTCTCCGTGTTTATTGTGGTTGCCATAACTGGTAGAGGAGGCCTGGCAGCAGCAGCAGGCAAGGGAGGTTTGTTTGGGTTACTATTCAAAGTGTGGTCTCCAGTTGGGCTCAGAGATGGCAGCTAGTCAGCGGAGAATAGTGTCCCCAGAGTGGCGTCCTGAAAACGTGACACAGCATCATTCCTCACCAATTAATGTTTGGGGGGTTGGTAGCCCTTCTCACCAACAGTTTCCTTTGCTTGAGATACCAGAAATAGAAAGTGTCTGAAAATACTTCTGGGATGGTTCTCAGTCTCGTGGTCCTTCAAAAACTGACACAATTTTAGAGAACCAGGACCCAATTCATAATAATTGTTGTTGTTAGGTGCCCTCGAGTCGCTATCTGACTCATAGCAACCCTGCATACCACAGAACACTATTGTCAGCGCTTCTCTGCTGTTCATACGGTTTTCGATGTGGATTGATTTTTGAGAGTGGGTTGCCAGGTCCTTCTCCCAAGCCTACAGCTCCTGGTGTTTCCAGGCGGTCTCCCATCCAAGTACTAACCTGGCCCTGCCCTGCTTAGCTTCTGAGATCTGAGGGGATCGATACCACAGGACTACAGCTGCAGGTATAACAATATAATAATAGGGAAGAAAAAAGCAAAAGTCCTCCTTTTCCCCGGGGCCTGCATACTGTGTAGAGCTCCCTGTTAATAAATATCCAGCAGCACAACTTCTCTTTTTTAGGCTGCGGTAGAAACAGCTGGTGGCTGTTAAGGCAGAGCAGAGAGCCCTGGTTATACCCAAATTAGAAGCAGGCACAGGAACTACTCAGAAGGCTGTCTCTGTGGTATTTGGTGTGCTGGATGTGTATGTGTTCCTACCTAGCCTTTTCATTTTAGAAAATAGGCTTCTAGGCAATTGGGACAGGGCTTTTTATAGTGCCTAACGCCAAGGAGGCCAGAAGGGAGGCTACCCAGCTGCTAGCTCCTAAGCCCCAGAGATCTGAGGGAGGCGACCGTGGGTGACAGCGCCCCCAGGCGACAGCGCCCCCAGGCCGACTCCGCACAAATGTCTTTACAAACCAAGGTAGCTCCCGGACCTCTCAACCGCTCAGCTCAGCATATTGTTTTTCTTCCAGCCATGAGACGTGGAGAATGTGTGTTAAAAGTGTGTGACTGCCCTGATCCCTCCTTGCCTTTGGAAAAGAGGCTGGAAGAGATGGCGGGGGCAGGGAGACAGCGTCTTGGCTGGAAGACGGCCAGGTTACAGGGCCATTGAGCAAATAAATAAAATATTAACTAAAGTGGGAGCCGGGCTTCTTGTTGGTGGAGAAGGAATTTACAAATATAGGAAGAAAACAAGCTATAAAGAACGCTGAGGCATTGGATTGGATTAGATTGGGAATGGATGTGAATTAATTAATTAATTTATTTATTTGTTTATTTAATTGAGGAGTTGACCCCAGGGCCTCAAGCATACTTTCTACCACTGAGCTGCACCCTCAGCCCATTTTTTTTAACTTTTTTTGTCTTGAGACAGGGTCTTGCTAAGTTATGTAGACTGCCTCTGGCCTCAAAACTGCAATCCTCCTACCTTTGCCTTCTGAGTCGCTGGGATGTCAGGCATGCACCACCACCCCTGGCAAAATCACTCTTGTTAAAGAGAAATACCGTCTGTTCTCGCTTATATGTGGGAGCTGAATCAAACTTAAAGGAAGAAAAAAATCCTATACGTGAATTGAAACATAATGAAAAGGTCAATTAAACTTATCTTGGAAGGGACAATTTGAGGAGTGGAAAGAAGGAGGGAGGGATCCAGCAGAGGGAAGTGAGGACTGGAGAAGATGGGAGGGGGAGGAAGGTCAACGTGGAGGGATGAAGGGGGAGAAGCCAACCTCAGTGTAAACAGCACAACTTTATTAGTATGGCGGGGAAAAAAAGGGGAAGAGTAGAAAAAAAAACCTACAAGAATAGCTAAAATAAAAAAAGAATAATAGCAATACTACCAAAGGCTGGTAGTAATGTAAATGGACTAGATCACTCATCTAACACTGCTGAGAATGTAAAAAGCTAGATTACTATAGAGAAAAGTTTGGACTTCAGTCAAAATCAGGATGCCCGTATGTATTCTCACAAAAAGACATACAAGTAGAAAGGAGATCATTGATGGCGGGGTGGGGATGGGGGAGGAGGGTCATAAGAGGGGGAGGGGAGGTTATGTGAACGATGTACAATGAAATGCATATATGGAAATGTCACAATGAAACCCATGTCATAATGAAACCCATTAAGTTGTACATTAAAAATTTCCAACCAAAAGAAAAAATCACTCTCGTTAAACTGTGTGTGTGCATAGGTGTGTGCCCGTGAGTGTGAGGTTAGCGTGGTGTGCACATATACATCATACACAGGTCCCGCCATTCAGAGGTTAGAAGTAATGGGTGCCTCAAGTCGCCAGAGGATCTTGCTTTCTAAACATCACCCTCTGTTGAAAGGAACCACGGTTGATGCGAGGGCTGGGGTTGAGAAAATACACAGTGATCCTGGAAGGTCCTGCAAGGAAATGCTCAGTGCATCACAGGACCCAGGAGCCAGCTGGAAGGGGCACCCACCAGCCAAACTCAGGACAACCTAGGCACCAGAATAAATAACAATAGTAATTGATTGTTGTTGTTGTTAGGTGCTGTCGAGTCGAGTCCGACTCACAGCGACCCTATGTACAGCAGATCGAAATACTTGCCGATTCTGTGCCAGGCAAACAATGTTATTTATGTTTAAGCCCATTGTTGCAGACACTGTGTCAATCCATCTGGTGGAGGGTTTTCCTCTTTTGCATTGACCTGCCACTCTTCCAAACATGATGTCCTTCTCCAGGAATTGTTCTCTCCTGACTACATGTCCGAAATATGTAAGACGCGGGTGAACCTATGCTAATCTAATAATTAATAAACAGGGGAGAAGGAGCTGAGCTTCCTAATGGTAGAAATAACTACTGATAAGGATTGATGGAGACAGCAAGTCACCACTGGACAGTGTTTTTTGGATCTTTGATGGATTCTAAGGCCGGTGAGTGGGTATTTGATGCTGAACCAGATGTTAGTCAAGTCTTGAAGTATCAAAAAAAAAAACCTTATTGATTACTAGAGGGAAGATCGTGAATTTTTGTTTATTTGTTTGTTTTGAAGTACTGGGACTTGAACCCAGGGCCTCATGCTTGCATGCTTTGCAAGTGCTGGACCACTGAACTGCACCCCCAGCCCATTTCTTTTACTTTTTGAGCCAGGGTCTCGCTAAATTACACAGGCTGCCTCTGGTCTCGAACTTGCGATCCTCCTGCTTCTGTCTCCCGAGTTGCTGGGATTACAGGTGTGCACCACCGCAATAGGCCCTCATGGTGAATTTTTTTTTTTAAGGGAACCTTGGAAGACATGGAGTTGAACGAGGATCATGTGAACAGCTCCAGTCAGGGAATGAGCCCTGTTGTGCGCCTCCTGATGAGATGCACTGAGATCACAGCGTCTTGACTGTCACAATCTTTCAGACAGAGCATGCCCTAGGTCTGCACCTGAGGGGACACTGCATGGACCCAGGGTGAGAGACATCCTACGAAATGAAAGGTCTGTGCTCTCTAACACCCCTAAGCTAATGAAAGACAGAGACTAAGCGACCCACGTGGAAGGGAGGCGAAGGACTGACCACTGAGTGCCATAGATCATCTTCCATGGGCTCCTGGGTTAGAAAGAAAGAGAATAACCAGCTGGCAAAAACTGAATGAGGTCTGTGATGGATAGAATATTTTATCAGTGAAGATTTCCTGATGTAAATACTTACACTGTAGTTTTGTACCAGATCCTCGCACGCTGAAGTACTTAATAGTGATGAGAGACTGTCTGCAACTTGCTCTCAAATGTTTCAGAAAAATTAAAAGATTACCTATGAAATCCTTGGTTCCACTGGCCACCCTTTCAGAGAACCTGAAAATGTGTTCATGATTTTAAGAAAGCCCGAATCCAGCTTTGTGCTTATGGTTCTCCTCCATCACAACCACGCATTCTCCCGGTGCTGTTCCTTGAACCCCTGAGCTGGTAGCTGTTGGAGAGAGCAAAGAACCCTTGCCGCATCCCTCTAAATACATAAGACCTCGTAGAGAAAACATCTCTGTATGTCTTCATTTAACAAGATTGACTGAGCATTTCCATGCATTTGGCAGTGTCCCAGGGACCGAGTATACAGTCAAGAACAAGACTCTTGGTCTCATGGAATTTTTATTCTGGAGTTGGAACAGATTTTTTTTTTTAATTTTAGATTATGCCAGTCAACAACAAGTGCCATGGAGATAAGGCAGTAGAGTACAGGGTAGGTGGTGACTTATTTTACAAGTAGTGATATTGTATGTCAGAGGCAACTGATAAAATGATTTTTTTAATGCAATCTGGGGAGAAATGAAGGATTTATGGATATTTGGAGAACTTGTTGTACCAGGACCGGGAAGAGGAAATCCTACAGAGGTCCCGAGGCAAGATTGTATTTGAGGTGCATGGAACATGGAACATGGAACATGGGAGAAACCGTTAAGGATGGAGAGGAAAGGAGAGAAGCAGAGAGGAGGAGATGAGGCCTGAGGGACGGGAGGGCTGGTTGTACGTAGCCTGGCAGTTCACAGTGAGGACAAGTGGGATTGTAGGCTGGGTAAAAGGAGAATCCTTTGAATATTTCTGAATGGCAAGTATGTAATTACATGATGTGATTGATTGATTGATTGATTGTGGCACTGTTGTTAGTTGCCATAGAGTTGGGTTTGACTCTATAGCAACCCTATGTACAACAGAATGAAACACTTACCGGCTCTATGTCAGTGCTTCTCTGCTGTTCACAGGGTTTTCAATAGCTGATTGATTTTTGGGAGTGGGTTGCTGGGTCCTTCTCCCAAGCCTACAGCACCTCGTGTTCCCAGGCAGTCTCCCATCTAAGGGCTAACCAGGCCTGACCCTGCTTAACTTCGGAGATCTGATGGGATCCGAAGCCAAGGGGCATTCAGGAGCTGTCCTGAGATGTGATTGGCTCCTCAGGACATTTTGAAGTAGAATAAATAGTCTTCTCTGGTGCACTGGATGTGGGGTAGGAAAGATAGACAGGAGTTAAGCAACTAGCAAACAAAACAAACAAGATGGAGTTGTCAAGCTCTATGACGAGGAAGTTGCAAGGGCGGCTGGTTGGGGTCAGAATCCAGAGGCTTGCTGAGTTCCCTTCGGGGTGCCCAGAGGGACCCAAAATGGTGACTTGTTGCAGTTTGCCCCAGTATGAGCCTTAGCAGGAGATGACCACATCAGCACATGTGAAGAGTTCTCAAGCTATTGATGAAACATACAGGGTTGCCAGATCGGGTTTCCAAAAGTTGGCCTCAGCAGGCACCAAAGTGAAGCGAGCTTCCTTTTGTCTGCTTTTCTTTTTTTCCCTGGTGCTGGGGATCAAACCCAGGGCCTCAGTGCATAACAAGCAAGCACTCTAGAGCCCAGCCAAGGCCCCAGACCTTTTTTGTTGTTGTTGGTGGTGGTGGTGGTGGTAATGTGAGCTTCCTAAAACAATTCTGGAAACATCTCCAGAACATAGAGAAGATAGCTTCGTGCTGAGTCCTGGCCTGTGGGCGCATGCTCTCCACCAGCCCAGGAGCCCCAGCCAGGTAGGATTAGTAGGATTCCACAGGCCTCTTTGATGTAGAGAGGGATCTTGCTTCACGAAAGGTAAGAGCAGATGTGACTTAGTACACATAACACGTTTGTGCGTCAAGTCAGAAGCAAAGAGCAGCTATGGTGGAGAAAGACTCCGCCGCGTTCTCTGCACACCAGCCAGCTGGCTGGCTGTGGAAGCTCCCTACCTTGACGCTGCCTCTGTCACTTGTCATCAGTGTGCACAGCGCGTTCAACAGGAAGCCAGCCTTCGACTTTTAGAAAGTGAATTACAACATTTGGAGATATCATTCCTCCTACACTTACACACATATTTAATGGTTTAATACAAGTTTTGTGTGTGGAATTTCTGACATACAGGGTTTTCAATGGCTGATTGCCACGTCCTTCTTCCATGTTTGCCATGTGGTGCTGGGGATCAAACCTAGGTCCTCAGAGATTGCAGTGTGGCACTCTACCAACTGAGCTACACCCCAGCCTTTTACTCCCCTTGCATGGTTGAGGAAACAGGAATTTAAAGGAGTGGAGTAACTTGCCCAGGGTCATGCAGCTGGTAGGTCTTAGAGTAGGGAGGTATTACTGGAAGTCTGGCTCCAGGTTATGGTTTAAGACTATAACACTAAATTGGTTTTCTCTTTGTCTTCCATACTCACCATATCGTCCATGAACTTGACTCTGACATGTAACTCCTTTGCCTCTCGCTAATTTCTTGGTTCCCATCAGCTCTCAGGTTGCTGCGTTTCCTGGTCTTGCAGTTCTTGCGGCGTGGGTGGGCTGCATTGCTCCTCTGAGGTCCTGTACCACACAGGCAAAGTGTAAGCACTTTCCAAGTCCAACAACCCCTTTAACCTCTGCTGCAAGTAGGCCAGATGGAAATCGGCCAGGAGGAAATCAAAGGTTGTGGAAAAGGTTTTTCTTTCGAAAAATGTGCATGAAACTAATGATCCTCGTTTCTTTGCTCTTTGTTCTTTTCCTAACACCTCGAATTTCAGAACAATAGAATAAGATGCTAAAAATTACCTTTGTTCCTTCTGTGGCCCCTTGCAGCTATTACATGGCTTCTTTTTATTTCAGTGTTTGATACCATGCTGATGTTTCATTTGGGTTTCTTTGCTCTTTCCATTAACCAGAACCCTTCAAAACAACTTTATGTCTTAAGAATGTCTCCAGAGTCTAGAGATGGAAAGTTAGCTTAGAAAAACTCATTTGGGACTTATGCCAAAACCAACAGCAAACTCTTTACCACAATACATCTGTTTCCTTTTTCTTTTTTTTTTTCTCCTTTTTTTAAAAAAATATAGTTGTTCCTTTTTTCTTTTCTTGTTGTAAGTCTTTGCTTTTTGTTGAGTACATTTAAAAAACTGGATGCTCTTCTTTTTCTGTTTTTGTTTGCTTGTTTTTCTTGAATTATATTTAGACCATCTTGTCCTCTTTCTCTTTTGCGAGAAAGCTGGGCTAGGGGATGACGGATGTATAAGCCAAGGCATTCAGAGTACAGCACGCTGACTGATCATAACTGTTAGACACGAGTATCTGCAAACTGTTCTTTGTTAAAATTACCAGAGGAGAGAGAATCCAGGCCCTCTCTCTGCCCTCTCTGTTTGGCTGTTCAGAGTAAGGCTTGTATAAATTACTTCCGTTTCACAATGAAGCCTGTTCCCACAGGGATACTCCACAGCTGTGGAGCACAGGCCTGAAAGGCACCGGGCCCGAGTTTTAATCCCAGATCTGGGCCTAATTTGCTATGTAGGTCAAGCCTGCAGCATGACTAATCACTCCTTTTGGCACACTTTACTGCTGAACTAATTCCTCAGTGTCCATTGAGCTGTAATCACACCGAGCCGGTCACAAGACCACAGCGTGAATATGTTTCCCTTCGCTGGTTCTCTCTCCACACAGTAAGGCCGGGAAGGAACACGGGGTAGAAAAGAACATTTGCTTGCTATTTTCCCTAAGCCAGGCCTTCTGCTAGTCTTCACGGAAGTTACCTAGACTGAATTCTTGCCTCAGTGCTACAGAAAATGAACGTGGAAGCTCAGACCAGTCGCCCACCCCTCCAGTCTCTCCCCTACAACATGGAGCTGCTAGAATGGATCTTATCTCTAGCTCTCCCCAACCCTAACGTTATGGGGGTTGAATGATTCTTCTTAAGGAGGTCACCTACAATTCTACAGTTGCTTTATTGTTACTGTTGCTGTTATTGCTGCAAAAAGTTAAGGCCATTCCCTTTCCGCCATTATTATTGCCTAAGCTCCACTCTTAGTAGAGGACATGCTTGGAATTTCTTGTTGAGGAAACCACCCACTTGGCAGCACTGACATGAAGAAAGGCTTCCTCTTTGTGGAAGAGCTTTCCTCTTTGACTAGGTATGTTAAAGCTTCAGAAAGATGACCCCTGCATGGCTGGTCAGGCCATCTTGTTCCACCAGGAAGCTCATTGGGGAGGCAAAAGGGAATGATGGTTCCCCCTTATCCATTATTATTATTTTTATTTTTATGTCATCAAAGATGGCCTCTGTAGCGGATCGGGTTTACTGACCCTGCTTTGCTTCCAAGATCTGATGGGATCTGATGTCACAGTGGTACAGCTGCAGGCAGACATTAACATTAGTGTGTTAATAAGAAGAAAGAAAGAGACCTGAGCTAGCATACTTGCTCTGCCTTGCTATATGATGCTCTCTGCCATGTTATGATGCAGCAAGAAGGCCTCACCAGATGCCCAGCAGATGCCAGTGCCATGTTCTTAGACTCCCCAGCATCTGAAATCAGGAGCCAAATAAGCTTCTATTTTTTTAAAATAAATAATCCCATTTTAGGTATTTTGTTATAGCCACAGACCAAGACCTGCCCAGACAATTCACTGAAATTTCTCTAGAAACCAGTGATCACCAATTGTCAACTCCAAGGGAAATATTTCTTTCCTCGCCTTACATAACCTCTTGGCAGCACTTGACTAGGTTGACTTCGTCTTGGAAACATTCTCCTCCTTTGATGCCCTCAGCATTGGTGGACTCCCATCCTCTCCTCACTCTCCTTCTTCAGTTTTTATTCAGTACTAGGAGGTTGAACCCAGGCCTTATGCGTGCTTGACAAGTGCTGTACCACTGAGCTGCAGACTCAGCCCCTTTTTTATTTTTTATTTTGAGACAGGCATGTGCCACAATGCCAAGGTAGTACTATCCTCTTGTCCTCTAGGTCTAGTATGTAAATGTTGGAGCTCTTTAAGACTCTATACCTCTGAGTTGCTGTGGTCTCTTTTCTTCTTTCTATATCCTATTAGGTGATCTGTCCTAATTTTAGGTATCTCATTTTTCACTTGGTGATTCCTGAATTTTTTTTCTGAGCCTCAGACTTACTTTTTAAAAAATTATTGCTGGGGGCTATATGAAGGGCCTTGCACTAGACCAGTGAGCTGCACCCCTACCCCTTTTTTATTTTTACTTTGAGACAGAGTCTTGCCTAAGTTGCACAGGCTGCCTCTGGTCTGGAACTTGTGATCGTCCTGCCTCAATCTCCTCTGTCACTGAGATGAAGGGCATGAGCCACCACATCCGGCTACACTCATTTATCTGGTTTAATTTGCATGATTTATAGGTATCCCAAGATTAGTATGGCAACAATGAACTTTCTTCCTATGCCAACCTTTGTCATATACTAAATGGCACCACCATCATTCAGATCCGCTTCCTCTCTTTCCCTCACGGGTTCCTGCTCCACTCACCCCCAAATGGCTAATTTATTAATTCTAGTAATTCAACCTTCATAATAAAGCTCAAGCTCCTCCTCCTCTCCATGGATCCATTACCTCCTTAGTCTAGCCCACCACCCTTCCCATTAAGATAAATACACTAGCCTTCTGGCAGGACTAGGCGTTTCTATCCAAGAGTCTCCACATAGAAATTGAAATGAAGTCTTTAAAATGTATATCTCCAATCTCACTAAATGAGTCTGTGCAAGACCTAGATTTTCTGATATCTAAGAGCTTTAATGCTTTTTAAAGCATTAGTGAATATCAGTAGCAAATTCAGCTCATCAGTCAAAGGCTGATTTTGAGGTCTAGATAGAAACCCACCTCTGGTCATTTAAGACATTTACTTCACATTCATGTTGTTTTTATTCCAGAAACACAATTAGTACGGACTTAAAAAACTGAATATAATAGGAAGAAAGCCAATGAAAAGTAAAAAAAAAAAAAAAAAAAAGAAATCGATTAAAAGGAATAAAAAGAAAAATGTGACCATTACAAGAATGTGTTAATTACTCTTCCTGAGTCCTGAATTTGGTGAGAATTTCCTAATTGGCCATAAAATGAAACATATTGGATTAATCAGGGAGTTTTTGTTTGTCTCCTAAGAAAATTAAGGGCTGGGATTTAGCTCAGTTGGTAGAGCACCGCTCTGTAGTCTCTGAGGTCCCGAGTTTGATTCCCAGCACCGCGAATGGGACAAGGACCTGGCAATCCACTCCCAAGACAATCCCGAAATAATGCCATTGAAAACCCTGTGAGGGTCGCTATGAGTCGGACACAACTTGACGGCACCTAAAAACAACAACAACAAGAAAATTAAGACAATTTTCTTTTTCATGTTTTTTTCTTATAACTGATTTTAATATGTTTATACATTTATCATGATTATTATTGTACTGTGGTAATCAATGTCTCTGATTGTACTTTTGCAAAACCACAATCATGTTTAAATGGGCATTTCTACACTGACTTTTATAAAATTCAAAGGAGAACATTCAAAAATAATGCAAGAGGCATTTCTGTGGAGCATAAAAAATGGAGATACTAACAGTGCCTATCAGATAGGCTAAAATTCACTTATATAAGGTGCATAGAAATGTGATCTCTTCATAGAAAGCACCCAGTAAATACCAGCCGTCTGCAGCCACAGCATCCTGACATCCAGTCCTGCCTCATCTTGGAAGCTAAGCAGGGTTGGCCTGGTTAGTCCTTGGGTTGGAGACCACCTGGGAATACCAGGTGCTGCAGGCTAGGGAGAAGGACGTGGCACCACATTCCCGAAATAATTGGCCATTGAAATCCCTATGAATAGCAGAGAAGCACTGACATAGTGCCAGGCATGGCACAGTGTTGGGGAGTGCTTCCTTCTGTTGTACATAGGGTCACTTTGAATCGGATCTGTCTCAACAGCACCTAACAACAACAACAACAACAACAACAACAACAACAACAACACTACTTCAGCTATTACTGCTACTGCTTACTACCACTACCATTACTGCGGGTCACCCTTCCCCACAGCCTGACCGGGCTAGCTCTTCTACTCCTACCCAGATCGGGGCCCCACACCAGGGGATTGTTGAGGCACAGCGGACCAAGTCAAGAACAGTCGGCTTCAGGAAGCCTTCAGTACAGATTTTATTGCACAGTCCCTGTACGGAAATAGAGCCCTCAAGTCCGCCCTTCGGGATTGTGGAAGTATGGCGGCTCCCAGCATCCCGGAGGCCCTCCGTGGAGGTCGGCATCTCCTCCACTGCGGTTGGTTCTCGATGTTCTCCGTCTCTGTTCGGCCATGGAGTGGCCTCTGTGAGGACAGGAAGACTTCTGTCTTGGTCCAGCGAGCGTGACCTCCACGGTGATGGGGCAACAGGACTATACAGATGTACTGCACAGCTCAAATGGCGAAGGAATGCCTTCCGAGTGCCCTGTGCACTGTCCTTATATAGTAATGGCCTCAAAATGGCAGCCAGCCAATCATATAGTGGCAGGAGGGGCTGAGCGCAACCAATTAGGAGTGACATTTAAATCACTGGGGGCCATCTTGCCTCAGGCCCTAGATCAGACCTCCAGGAGGACTAGATAGGCCCCTATCCAAACCAAGCCCCCTCTCTATCCCTTGGGGCTATCCCATAATATGCCACACATTACATCTACTTTCCAGCTGTCAAACCAGGACCTTAAAAACATAATGATCTATAACAGGAACTATTCCTGTGCCATTAAATCAAATAGTTGGCAAGGACCCACTACTAGATTCTCACCATAAGAAAAATCTGTAATTATGTGTACCTATGTGTATATGTGCGGACAAGTTTGCATGTATCTCTCTCTCTTAACAGACGAGTGATCTTGAGAGTTTTTGAAAGCACAAAGTCAGATATAGGTATGTATTCAGATCACAAGTGTAGAATTTCGGTAGTTTTTGGATTTCTAGTCACTTTGCCCTTACCTCTCATTCTTACCTCACAACCTGAGACTCACTGGTGGTGATGGCTGCAGCTCCGGAGGAAGGGGGTCACAGTGCCTCCTGTAGGTCCAGATCTCCAGCTTTAGAATAAGTAAACATTCCTAACCCTGCTTGCCTGTTAGAACCACCTGATAGGGCTTGTCGTGTTGTGCTGTGTTGTTTTTCTTCTATAATCCTGGCAGAGATTTGGATTCAACTGGCCGGGGGACTCAGAGTGATCATCTTAAAAGCAATTCAGGGACTCCTCATATGTGCCCAGAATGAAAATCACTTAGATAATTGGAAAAACACAAAAGAATAAGAAAAAGAAAACTGAGGATTTAAAAAATATTAATGGATAATAACTATAATACCTCAATTCTACACCAGGTAGTGCTTGTAATTAGCTAAATAATTTCCTTAACTTTACTTAAACTAGATTTGTTGGGCTGGGGTTTAGCTCAGTTGGTACAGTGCCGCTCCATACTCTCTGAGGACCCAGGTTCGGTCCCCAGCATTGCACAAATGGGAGAAGGATATGGCAATCCACTCTGGAAGCAATCCTGAAAGAATAGGCCATTGAAAACCCTCTGGGGGTCACCATGAGATGGACATGACTGGAGGCACCTGACAACAACAACAACCTCAATTCTACACCAGCTAGTGCTTGTAGTTGGCTAAATAATTTCCTTAACTTTACTTAAGTTAGATACATCACATAAATTTCTAATGGCAAATAAAAGTGTAGAAATTAAGTAGTTAGAAAATTTCTAAGGCAGAAAAAAAGAAAGCAGACACTGGCCTATGAAGGAATAAATGCAAACAGTTAGAAAAATTTGCACTTACCTTGAATAAGATTAAAACTAAAAACGTAAGCACATTGCAGAATTTTCCTAGTTAAATATGCAGCAAGAAATAAATATAAGACTATTACAAAGACAATTAAAAAAAAGAACTCAACAGGCTATCTGGCTAAAGTACACATTGATCATTTCCAACGGAGAGGAGTGTGTCTATGCACGTTCAAATGTGTGTGTTTATATGAATAGTGTATTGTTGTTAGGTGTCATTGAGTTGGTATCTGACTCATAGAGACCCTGCCTACAACAGGCAAAACATTGTCAGTGCTTCTCTGCTGTTCATAGGATTTTCAATGGTGGATTTATTTCTGCGAGTGGGTTGCCAGGTCCTTCTCCCAGGCCTACAGTACCTGGTGTTCCCAGGTGGTCTCCCATTCAGGTACTAACCAGGTCCAACCCTGCTTAGCTTCCAAGATCTGATGGGATCAGATGTCACAGGGCTATGGTGCAGGCATGAATAGTATAGTTGACCAAAAATTTCTATGGGCTAGACAATGATTTGTGTACAATTGTACTACCCTGGCATCTGATCCCATCTGATCTCAGAAGCTAGGCAGGGTTGGCCTGATTGGTCCTTGGATGGGAGACCACCTGGGAATACTGGGTGCCTTAGGCTTGGGTGAAGGACCTGGTAGCCCATTTCCGAAATAATTAGCCATTGGAAACCCTATGAATAGCGGAGAAGCACTGATATAGTGCTGGGCATGACACTGTGTCAAGGAGGGTTTCCTTCTGTTGTACATAGGATCACTGTGAGTCAGACCTGACTCACTGTACCTAACAACAACAACAGACAGAGATTCACAGCCTAATTCAACTCTTGCTTTGCTTGGCATGGTTACACTAAATTATTAGAAAAATTAAGAAGAAAATCTCCTTTTTATGTATACAGGCAAAAGAGACGAGACAGACATTGTATGGATGACACAGTTCCTCTGTTCATCCAGCGTAGAAGTCCCACAGGTCAGGGCCTGCTTGGATGACTATATCTTATGGAAGATCCAATGCTCAGGTTCTACTGTGGTTCAGGTTCCTAACTTTTATATCTTGAGAAGATTTTGAGGAGTCAAGTTTTGCCTTTGGGTATCATTATGTCAGGACAGATATACGGTCAAAAAAAGGCTGCCTCAGGTTGTGCCTGAGAGTCATACATGCTCAGTGTCCCACTGCATCACCTACTACTCTCATGGGTTATAACCAGCTTCTCATTGGTCCCTTTTACTGTTACATCAGAAAGGAGAGCTTAGCTATCCTGGTTAAATCTTTCTAGGATTCAGGAGTACAATACAAGATCTCACCCGTAATGGAATCTGCTTTGTGTTACTTAGGGATGCATACATGTTTAATGATTCAGAAACATTGTTGGTCCTACCAACTAAGCCATTTATAAAAAAATCACATTGCATTGTGAATCCAAATAATAGAGCCTTTGAGCCTGTTTTCCTGAGTAGGAAAAATATCTGCAGGAGAAACATTCCTTATATAGAGGGGACGCTTCTTCCACACTCTTTATCCCCACAAAGCAATATTCACAGAGGAAGTATTGTTTGCTTAATTTGTGAAGCATTCCTCATATCACACAAAGAATTTTAGTTGTGTGATTGCAGACAAGAGGGTCATCATATGAGTATGATCATGCAAAATGAATGAACTACTCTGTTTGAAAAGTTTAATTAGCATACAATTTAACGAGTTTCATTATGGCATTTTCATGCACTTTTATCACATACATAGCTCTTATTCATTCCCTTATTACCACCCTCCCATGTAGCCTCTGCCCCTTTCCTACTATTTTCCTTCCAGCTCCAGACATATCTCCTCATACTTTCTAATCAAATAATAAGCCTAGCTTCCACATATGAGAGAGAGCATGCAGTATTTGTCTTTCTGAGACTGGTTCATTTCATTTAAAATGATGGTGTCCAGTCCCATCCATTGGGGACTATAGTTTCACTTTTCTTTATGACCTCATTGTGCATACATAACCACATTTTTGAAATCCATTCATCTGTTGATGGACATCCATAGCCTGATTCCATTTCTTGGCTCCTATGTAGAGTCCTGCAATGAACGTGGAAGGGCAGATGTCTTTCTTTATGGCATGCTGACTTAGATTTGTTTGGGAACATACCCAAGAGTGTTAGAGCTGCATTGTAAGATCATTTCCTATGTGGTGAACTCACAATTCCAGGCTACTCCACCATGCTTTTCATTGTACCAGGCCTAACAGGGGAGAAGCAGCCCTCAGGACATGAGAGCTGGTTTAGACCAGCTGATGGTCCTCCTAGGAAGGACTAGCACTTTGTCCCAGATAGTTTTAGTTTTCTGAGGATCCTCCATACTAATTTCTGTAATGGCTGTACTAGTTTACAGTCCCACCAGCAGTGTACAAGCTTCCTTTCCCCCACATCCTTGACAATACTTGTTGTTTGTTTTGTTGACGCTAACCATTCTGACTGGGGTGAGATGAAATCTCAGGGGAACTTCCAGGGGAAAACACTCCATGATATAGGCATAGGCAAGAACTCTCTTCAAACGACTCCAATAGCACAGGAAATAGTAGCAAGAATTGAGAAAGCGATTGCATGAAATTAAAAAGCCTCTGCACAACAAAGGAGACAATCAACAGAATAAAGAAAGAGCCCACAGAAGGGGAGAAGATATTTGCCAACTACACATCTGACAGGGGATTAATATCTAGACTATATAAAGAACTCAAAAAATAAATACCAAAGAAATCAAATCATACAGCCAATAAGTGGGCAATTGAACAAATGGTTCTCAAAAGAAAAAATACAAATGGCGTGCGTGTGTGTGTGTGTGTGTATATATATATATATATATATATATATATATATGCACCAATACTTAGACCATCTTCCTATCTGTGAATCTGGGCTGCCCACTGGAAGTACTTGTTGTTGTTGTTAGGTGTGCTCAAGTCAGTGTCCCACTCATAGCAACCCTACGTACAACAGGCAAAACACTGTTGTCAGTGCTTCTCTGCTATTCATAAGATTTTCACTGGGAGATAGATTTTTGGGAGTGGGTTGCCAGGTCTTTCTCCCAAGCCTACAGCACCTAGTATTTCCAGGTGGTCTCCCATCCAAGTACTAACCAGGCCCTACCCTGCTTAGCTTCCGAGATCTGACAGGATTGGATGCCACAGGGCTATGGCTGTAAGCAGAAGCACTTAGGAATGCAATATTTTCCACGGTTACCAATAATGCAGCTCACAGCAAGATTTACTGAGGGTATACTTCAATAAAAGTCAACACTTTTGATGAGGCAGCTATACTCTGCATCCTATGTAAAATTTCCCTCTAACATTAGGCTAACTTTGGGGCACTCTGAGATATGAAACCCTGCTTTCACTCATCCTGTACATCATACATTACCCCAAGGCACCCATATTACATATACCAGAAGAGCTATATAATCTGCTATAGGGCTAAAGATCCAGCAAATGCCACCGTCTTTCTATTCCCAAGATCAGAGCAAACTGCTTTGCTAACAAAAAGTTCAGTGACTTAACAAAAGTTTGTTCCATGGCCTTGTGAGTTCCAGAAATGATGTTCCTGCTTGGCCGGTGACCTTCAACATGGTCATTCACCAGAACTTCCATAATGTGTCTCCACTGTCCCTGAGGGCTTCAGACCCTCTGCTAAAGTCCCTCCACCTGGCCAGTAGACTGGGAAGGAGAGAGTGTGAAAGCTTACAGCAGTGAATTTTATCCCCCAGTTCTGGAAGTCACATTCATAAGCTCAACTCACATTCCTTTGCCTACAACCCAGTCACATGATGTAATGTGATCCAAAGTAAGCTGGGAAATTTAGCAAATGTACACAAGGTAGAGGAAATGGATTTTGGTGAAAACAGCAGTCTTGGCCCAAGTAATTAGATATCAGAGAAGTAGGTTTGTGAATATTTCCTTCCTGACTTAGGCAGGCTTACCCCTGAAAATAGTACTGTGGCATCTGATCCCATCAGATCTCGGAAGATAAACAGGGTTGGGCCTGGTTAGTACTTGGATGGGAGACCGCCTGGGAACACCAGGTGCTGTAGGCTTGGGAGATGGATCCAGCAACCCACTCCCAAAAAAACAATCAGCCACTGAAAACCCTATCAATAGCAGAGAGGCACTGACAATAGTGTTTCGCCTGTTGTATGTAGGGTTGCTGTGATGCCACCTAACAACAAAACACAATATTTGTACCATTTGTATTTTTTTAAAAAACAGAAATTTTCTAAGGGAGGCAAGTGTGCTCCCATGATAAAATGAAATTCTTCACAGATAATTTCTGTACTATGCCAACTTCAAATTTCATTCACATGGAAAAGCTCTTCCAATTGATTTAACAAATAGCTATTGGGAAATACTTAATTCTTGAAAAAATTTATGATGTAGATCTGCCATTTTCTTTTAAAAAACAAGCCTTCATTGATGTCCAAAAACCAAACAAGCAAACAATGCAGATTTTAGTAGCAGAGATAATAGTTTTTATACAATTTGTTAATCCCTCCCAAGTAATCTGAAAACTGCCACTGTGACTCACTAGAGATATGTGAAGGTTTGAGCTGTGAAATTTTATCAGGGAGTTATACTATGCCACAGGGATTCTTCAGTGGGCGGGACATTGCCTCAAGGACATTCACCTGAAAACTCAGTTATTTTGGTTATGTATCTGGAGGGTGGATTTCATACTCACACTACAAAATTTGGTCCAGTCATATAAAAAGAAAACATGAATATTCCTTCCTAAAAGAATTAAGTTTTGAGATGAATGTAGCTGAATAATTAGTACTGGGAAGGAATAGTCCACCATCTTGAAAAAGTGAATAGGGAATTGATGAATATTATTTTGCTCTGTGACATGATTTTGTTCCTTTAATGTGATATGTTGTAAGTAACAAAGTGTCATTCATTTCTCCATGTTTTTATTGTTTAATTTTGTTATTTGTTTGCATGAAAAAAATGTGAAATTTATTCACAGAATCCCTGCCCTCAATTTCATTATAGTGGATAATGGCTCTCACTATGAAATTATGTAATGAGATCTTCCCAACCTTCTATTTAACTTATCCCCACTTTGGGGACACATTATATCCTGCCCCAAAAGATGTTTGACATATAACAACTATTGGGGTTCGGCTCAGGCCTGGCAGAGGTCAGAGCCTTGCCCTGACACCGAGTGGGTATCGGGGACCCACTGGACCGTGTTGGCGTAGTGGCCAGAGGCGCCAAAGAAGGACCTCGGGAGACCTTCTGTGGGAAACAGGCGAGGGAAAGTTTATTGGGTTGCTCCACAAGTGGGGTGCAACCAGCAAGCAGCCCCTGTCAAATGCTCAAATGCTACCTCTAAGCATTCTATGCTGGTGTACTGGCAGCACTGGTGGTACAGCTCAGCCTTAAAGGCACAGCTACAAGCAGTTGGTGTTCCGCTGGGCTGGAGGTCCGGTGGTCTTGACTCTCACAGCTTGCCTTATTTGCCTCCCTCCTTCCCAAGGATGGGAGAAATTGGGAGGCTCTTCGTGACTTGCTTGTAGCCTTTGGTGCTTCGGGGCCCCTGGTCTTGATGCGTCGGCTTGCTTGGAGATTTTCCGCTGGACTGGGGAGTGCTGGATCAAGGTGATGGGGTCCGGGCAGCAGTTGAGGGACAGAGAACTGTGGTGGGTGAAGTGGGGTCTGGGAACTTGCTTATATAGGCTCCTGGAGGGGAGCATGTACTGCGGATAGCCAATCAGGGCACATTCCTGACAGGTACAGCAGGTAAACTGTCATACCTGCCAGGTAGGTGCAGTTATTTAACTGGGGTGCTAGGGGTAGCCAATCAAAATTGAGGTGGTTGAGACTGGTCAGGCTGGTCAGGGGTCATCTTTGCTCACTCGATGGGAGGGGTAGGAGTGAGTGAGTGAAATGTGGCTCTGGGGTCACCTAAAGGTCAGTCCCTCATGCTAGTATGAGGGGCCCTAGTTATAGGGTACATTTTAAAATCCCAACAAACAACCATTTCTAGTGGATTAAAATGGGAGCATTCAACCCACTTCTTGTTAGATAAACTTCACTTCATGCCTCACATGTGTAACAGTTTGTGATGAGAAGAATGTTAGGTTAGCCTATGAAAACAGTTATAGGTAATGCTTTTGAATAACCAGAAGCATACTCCTAGGAAACATTTATTACATCATAATTATAGATGTTAGCCTGGAGCCGTAGCACTGTGGCGTCCGATCCCATCAGATCTCAGAAGCTAAGCATGGTCGGGCCTGGCTACTACTTGGATGGGATACCTCCTGGGAACACCAGGTGCTGTAGGCTTGGGAGAAGGACCCAGCAACCGACTCTCAATAAAACAATCAGCCATTGAAAACCTTATGAATAGCAGAGAAGCACTGACAATACTGTTTCATCTGTTGTATGTAGGTTGCTATGAATTGGACACCCACTCAATAGCACCTAACAACAACAACAATAACAACAACAACAATTATAGATGTTGCTTACAATATACTGTACATAATTGTGTTCTTTTTCTGTCTCAAGCTGAGAAAGATTTTTAAGTCTCCCAAGTCCTGAGGGCATATAAACATTAAAAAACGTCAACGTACTTTTTAGAGAACTTTGTAGGGCAGGGAATCAATACATTGTAGTGGGCTGAGTTATGTTACCCCACCAAATTCAAATATTGAAACCCTCCTCCCTGGTGGGTTAGAATGTGGCTACATTAGGAGAAGTGTTCTTTAAACAGATAATTAAGTTAAAATGAGGGCATTAGAGTGGCTCTAATATGACCAAGGGCTGGGATTTAGCTCAGTTGGTAGAGCGTTGCTATGCAGTCTCTGAGTCCTGAGTTGGATTCTAAGCACCGCAAAAATGGGAGAAGTAAATGGCAATCCACTCCTGAGGCAATCCTGAGACAATCAGCCATTGAAACCCCTATGAGGGTCGCTATGAGTTGGACACAAATTGATGGCACCTACCAACAACAACAACAACAACAACAACATGACTGACATCCTCATAAGAAGAGGAAATTTGGACACAGATGGGTGTAGAGGAAAGGCCAGGTGAAGACATGGGGAGCCAAGGACCACTGACAAGCAAAGAGAAGAGGACTCAGAACAGACCCCAGTGACATCTTAATCTTAGGCCTGTAGCCCCCAGAATTGTGAGGAAATAAAGTCCTATTGTTTAAAGCCAGTAAGCCTTGGGTGCTTGGTCATAGCAACCATTGTAAACTAATGCCCACACCAAAGCAATAAGGGTAAAAAAATCTTCAGACAAACATCCATTCACCTGTCTGAATAGAAAGAGCAATGTGAGAGGGTAGATTTAGAATAGCCCAGAGCGATACAGGGTCTCCATTGGCTATTTTTCTATTTGCTTCCTAATAAGACCATGAGGTGGCACAGAGCACAGATGATGTCTAATTTGTCTTTGAACTCCTTTCTCCTTGCACACAGTAGGCACTCATACATGCCTAATGAATAGACCGATAGCGAGTTAGGGAAGGTGGGAAGATATGAGAGCACACTCTGGGACCACGTGGGTGAAGATGGGCTGGTGGGGTAGCTCGGTGGTAGTGTGTTTGCCTAACATGTGTGAGGACATGAGTTTGATCCCCAGCACCAAAAAAAAAAAAAAAAAAAAAAAAAGTTTGGTGAAGAGAGCATGCTCAGGAGTCTGACTGCTGAAGTGAAACCCCCAAGCGTCTGCTTCTGAGTTGTCTTCTTTGGCGCTCATTTCTTCATCCCTGCATGCCTTCCCTTCTCATGTATAAAACAGGTCATGGTAATCCTTATGCCTGCCTCATCAGTTTGCTGTGAGTTGTAAATGACTACATACACACAAGAACACTTAGAATGGCCCCATAAAAAGGACTTTGTCTAAAATGAGTCATTTCACCAATGTCCAGAGAGTCAATAACAAGGAGATCTCTGCTTAACAGCTGACATAAAGCAGAAATGACTCTGTGTCCGGCTGATAGGGCTATGGGTTCTTTGGCCAAATTCCAACTTGTGTTCTCCCCACATAAGTAGATAAGTGTTCTCCACCCTGGGGAGAAGTGCTGGCTTTTATAAAACAAATGAGGAACTTCTAAGGCCTGCATAATAAAAAGAGAGGTCGTGCTGTCCTTCCTCAGCTTGCCCATACTTATAATGTTTTAGTAGTGTTATTGGGGCATGCAGTTCTCCCTAGGTACTGGGACAGTACTGGGTAGAGATCAGTAGGCTAAATATTAGCAGGCTAAGGAAGAATTGCTGCCTGCAGCTATAGCCCTGTGGCATCCGATCCCGTCAGATCTCGGAAGCTAAGCAGGGTCGGGCCTGGTTAGTACCTGGATGGGAGACCGCCTGGGAACACCAGGTGCTGTAGGCTTGGGAGAAGGACCTGGCAACCCCCTCCCAAAAATCAATCTGCCATTGAAAACCCTATGAACAGCAGAGAAGCACTGACAATAG